>JAQGAB010000041.1:0-59595 GCA_034696565.1 Isotomurus graminis
CTTGCTTGTAAGCTTTACTTATTAATCTTAGTCTTTTCCCTCAGCTTAACAAAGAATTCCATTGCTTCTCTCAAGTCAACTGAAGTCTGAAGCGGGCTAATATCACAAGGATTCTCTTCTGTATGCATAAAGTAATATTAAGATCGAGCTATTCCTTTGGTATTCAAGTTAAGACTCATCTCGCATTTTTACGCTCCGGTGCTTTCCTTACAAAGATTCTTTCTCCTAAACTCTCGCATACGATGACGATGAGATGCCTTGAGTGTCAGAGTTTGTTCTGCAATCATTTTAATATCGTATAACCTTCTAACATTTTTTCAGGATTCTCAATTCACAGAATGGGTCATATGGGATGAGAGACTCAACTTTAGGTACACCAAGTACACCACCCATGTATTAATTCATCTATTCATCTTTTTCCGTCTTTATCAGTCTGTCATGCTCTGTGGTTTGGCATCTTCGATCTTCCTGAAGAAAACAACATTCTTGAAAGTACGCCGGAGAAGAAAACTTGGTATTTAATAGAGGTAGCTTTTGTAGTTTGGATGATATCGAACAAGAATCTTTAGCCAACCTTTCAATTGAATACTTTTGAGTCGCTTAAGTACCTCCTTTCTTTACTTTCCCCATTGAACTCACTAATATATATAGTACAAAGGACTACTTAATGCGTCTTTGATTCTAGTTTCTAGGTGCAAAAACTACCAATAGGATTATCAGCTTATCAAAGAGTAGCTCTTAAGAGTTTTGTACTTAATCCTCCGGAAAAAGACTAGCAACCGGAGAATGAAGAAGGCTTCATTATCCACCTCATTTAATAATCTTCATTTCCTTCCCAGTGATTTATTTTACTTAAATATTTCCACTTATCCTATGTGAAAGGATAGTTCAACCCTGAAACCTATTGAACACATAAAAGCAGCATCAAATACGTATTTGGAAAGGTCTGAGTATACACATGAAACAAAGTCCCCATTCAAACCAAAGTAATTCATGAGATGATGGTGAGTTTCTTGTTAGTGAGGCAGTCGGTTAGAATCAGAAATGAGTGTGTTGAATGAGGAAGAAGTTCCGTTAATTGGATTGCACAACGGGAAAATGGTGAAAGTGCAGGAGGGATGATGGCACTCCACTCCACACGCCCTCACTTCACTTTCTCCTTGTCTTTTATACCCAAACCATATTTTATGCGACATTCATGATGATTACGACGATAGTTGCGGTAATGGAATCAAAATAATAAATTCCCATTGAATGGAAGAAACACAAGTGCAACAGGGGTGAGATTTTATTCCGTCATTAGAGAAGCCCGTGGGTAGTTTCTGGTTAGACTTTTGTCCAGCTTTCTATATTCCCATATGGTGCGTTTGTATTTGAATGGCAGAATTAATAGTAACAACAACCCTGAAAGTACTCTGGAAACTCCAAACTACGTAGTAATAGTACACATGACAAATCCCACCGATCGAAATCAATCCCACCTCATTAAATCACCTAGATATGCTCGTTACTCTTAAGTACAAGAAGGAAAGTTTAGCTTCTTGTTGGAGACTAAAAATATCCCTGGAGGTTTGAAAGCAAAGTTCAGTCGTCAAAAAACACCCACGCTATTTGGGATTGAAGTTTAAATAGTGACATTCATCGTACTCCTCGTACGTTTAACTCATCTTTCGCTTACCTGCTACTGCCAAGTATATCTGACATTTATCGCTGTTACAATCTCCTTTAAATCTAATTTTAACATCAAGTCGTCAACGAAAGAGAAGAGTTAAGTGAGCCGAAACCATTTTCTCTGACAAAACTGAACGGTAAAACTATTTTGTTGTGTGGATGGATGATACCAGAGTTCGATCATCTTAACACACTCCATAAAAATAAATAAACCACGCTTAGCTGAATGAACGGCTTGTCACATCACTTTCAGAACTTAACGGTTAATTTATCAATGAATCTCTGCCCATCTTGGTCTTGTGAGTAAATGTGTTTGTGTAATATAAAATGAGTGAAAGCATTTACGGTGGAAGCTCACAGGCCCCTTGAAGCCCTGTCATATCTGTCTTATTGTAATTTTTCTTATTTTGACGCGTTATGCAAAAATAGTCAACACGCAGGGAGTTTTTCCTAACTATTCGACATCCTAACATATAAATTGCATATCTACTTTGTGTGTGTGCGTTGAGTGACGTGCAAAAACAATTTTGTTTTTCGGTAATCCTCTGACAGAAAATGTCCCTAAAATCTCCATCGTATGAAATGAAGAGCTTAACTTTTCTTGGAAGAAGTATGAGCTAAAGTAACTCTTATAAGCTACCTGTCTATTTTTCTTGGTGAAACTCTCATCTCGAACTCAGGTAGCATCAACATCGATCGGAAACCAATTTCAAAGTCCTCTTTTCAAAGATGGGAGTTTTTACTGATCCACAATTCATCTTCCTTACACTGTGCACTGTCACAATATTACGGGAAGAGACTACACGAGTGGATAACTAGAGATTGGTTCATGTGGTGTGGTGCTCTATATAGTTTATATAGTCTACTTCGATCGTCTTGCTGTTATGTAACACGACGGACGTATTATATCCACACATGAGTATATCCCTTATAAGTATGAAAGTATGACCAGAGAGACATAGATTCCATCCCCTGTGCTAATCCTGAAATGGACGGGTGAATCTGAGGTAAATCTTCTTTGAGTAGATCTCAAACGAGCAAGTAAATTACTTCCCA
Organism: Isotomurus graminis; assembly: GCA_034696565.1. Classification (NCBI taxonomy): domain Eukaryota; kingdom Metazoa; phylum Arthropoda; class Collembola; order Entomobryomorpha; family Isotomidae; genus Isotomurus; species Isotomurus graminis. The sequence continues at coordinate 2,728 of JAQGAB010000041.1, forward strand.
GCTCATCTGTGACTTTACACACGAATGATCTATCTGGTACACACGCACATACTATTCCGTACGCCATAACTTTCTCTCATAATAAAAACTTTGGGATACACACAAGTTCAAGACCCAAATATAAATCCCCACTTTTCGAGTGTCTGGATGAGTCTAAAATGTATTTTCTATTGATTGATGATGATGGACGTGGATAAGCTAAAAATAATCTCTTCCAAGAAGATGCAGGATTGCTAGAACGACGGATAAACCGAAAGCGTCAAAAAATCCTGAAGAAGATGGCATTAATATAATCAAAATTATACAATGGATTACTTCCAGTCTATTGATTGCCCAGTTTTTCACAAACTTTCTAAGGAATATTCTGAATAGCCTTAGGCATAATCAGTTTGGAAGTTTTTATGAGGACTCATGTCTTGTTAGTCTTATTTCCTCCCTTCTAGGAAGTCTCAAGAACTTTGAGATTAGTTTACCTTTATTTTTTATTCAATGCCAACTCTCTACTGCTTGAGGAGGTTACCCGGATTTTGTCAACTGCGGCTTGGCCGAGACATATCCTCCAATTTTAATTTAAAACCACTTCCCCAAATAATTGGCCCATAAGAATGAAGGGTTTATCAAAACTCGTGTCATACGAATAGGGTGTCATAGGCCTTTTCCATCTTCCATCACAGTCAGATTAGTCGGGAGATTTTCTTTCCTACCGGAGGAAATATTTATGAGATTCTATTATTGATTCATAGATTTAGAAGTCTACAGACCCATTAAAGAGTGTATTAAACCTTATTGTGCCCAGTCAGCTTTGGGTACGTAAAGTTCCACAAGCGGAAGGCCGTTTTTTCCTTGAGAGTACATACGTTTTGTATATCTGCAATGTGTGTTTCAAATTCGTACCGTACAAAGTACAGACTTGGTACAAAACACAGAAGGACTCGAATGATTGAACTGTAGAAGAAATAAATTGCAATCTGTAAATTGTCCGCCCCCACTCGTACACTTGTGTGATATTTGAATTCGCTTGTTATTGAGTGTAGAGAGCTCGTCGAAGGGAAGACGATGTCATTATGGACAGTGGTCACCGAGTTCCCACATTCCATATGAATTAGTTCCACTTCCGAGAACACGGATGTGGACCTACTAGACTTCTGACTCGTTGAGTACCTCCTCTTCAGTCCTTCACTCACAACTCTCCACCAGAAACTTTCCTTGCCCACATGATGATGAGAGTGTACATTATAGAGAGAAAGGAGTGAATGAAAGTCCTGCTGCTACTTCTGCTGATCATGAAACACAAAAGGTAGATACATCAAGGCAAGAGGAAATCAAACTGACGGGGAGAAATGGTTTGGTCTTTCCATGGGTGAAATGTTGTGCTATGGGTCCATTAATCAACCTACTAAATCTGTTTCAAACGACCAGTCTATTGGTGTGTGAGACATACTTTTTTAATTAGAATGAAGTCTGAATGTTCTATCGAGTGACTATATCGCCTACACGGCTACTACACAAAAGGTCTTTAGGACCTCGAGCAACTTCTTCTTGTCATTATAAGGACACTCGTGCGTGAAGCATACTCTTCAGTATGTCATAAGATGAAATGTCTTAAGGAAATCCCTCATATATACTTCTTGTGGATGCATTTCTCGTTCCCAAAGTCTCGTAAATAGTTTAATATGAAACGTACTCAACCTCTTTAAAGCCTAGTACTCAGGATGCGTGAAACCCTGTGAAATGGGGGTGAGTGAAATGAAATCAAAAAATTTCATTTTGCGGTACTCAGGATGCGAGTGAAACGAACGTGAAAGTTTTCACGCTCCTCTCGCGCGGAGTGAAAAACTCCCGATTTCACCAGGGGGTGACGTGAAATGGGTACCCCTTATTTCACGGTGAAATCGCCCACAGCATAGATTTGGAGATAGTCATTGAGCAACAATCTTCGTATTTTATTTACACTAGACATTTTTTATGAGTAAATACTCAGCTAAATCAAATGCTAGAGGACCAAAACACCTACTAAAACTTCTCTGATCCTGAAAAAAGAGTATTATAACTATCATACAAAAAGAAACACTATGAAAACTTCGTTAAACTGTCCTTCAATGTAGGCACAGATTTACTCGATACAATCTCTTCGCTTTTTCTTTGTGGGTGTTTTGTTGATGAGGGCTATCGCGTTGACTAAAACGTGACCTTTTAAGTCCGACCATGACACTTCCAGGACTTCCAATGTTGTTCCAGTAGAACTTACAAGTTTTATATAATTAATTATTATATTTTTGGTCCATTCAACAAGACAGTTAGCAATTCAAAATAATTAAATTCGCGGGGAAGGACATAGATTTTATGTAAGATCATGGTGAGTATGTGGTGAGTACTGCCTTGTGAAATTAAGACTGCGAAATGCCTTTTCACTCCGGTGAAAGAACTTTCACCATGACCCTGCACGGAATTGTTTTCACTGGCAATTTCATTTCACAGCGAAAGTCATCCTGAGTACTAGGCTTAAGGTGAGAGAGTATTTTATCAGGGAAACGATAGTTGTAAAGTTTGAAGGCATTAAAATTAACGTGAAGAAGTTGAAAGATCTATAAGAATATAGACATGTATAAAAGAATAATATTATTTAACAACTTTCTCTAGAGTAATTTGCTCTCTTTTTATTGCGTGTTTCAGACCCGGGGCATAAGAAACGACAGTTGTACAGGATGGTACTTTAACTTCTAACTTGACGGATGAAAATGGAGTGCAGCTGCAGATGAATCGGGTTACTACTTGTGACTTGGATCTTATAAGAGTAACCAAGGATGATGAAAAGGAAAACTCCGGTTAGGCTGGTGGTGGGTAGTGTCCCGTCTTCCCGTGGAATTCAATGCATTAGCCACTCATAAAGATGGGGAATTTAATGGAGCTACTCGAAAAACGAACCGAGCAAAATAAAATGCTTCACCAGAGTATGAAGGAAGGAAACGGTGGATGGAATGGAACTCTCTACTTTCCGCAGATGATCCAGGACGCAAGGAAAAATGATGTAGGAGTGATATCTGTCATTTTGGAAGTCGAGATGAATTTCAAAACTCGAAAGATTAAATGGATCTGAACGCTGGGAGACTTGGACTGAGGGAAACGAGGCACACGGCCAGTCTCCTTTACAAGTACAACTGGTGCCTCAGTATATATATATCTTTACAAATATTGGATCTATCTGCCAGAACTATATTTGGTAGCTTAGTAGTCGGCTGACTACTTTCAGGAAAGCGGAAATGAAAGTGGGATTTCATTTCAGAATTCAGAATGCCATGACCCTTTGGCTCTGAGGCATGTCACAAGAGACTAAAAGAGCAACAGTGAAATCCTACACAGCTATCCCCATACACAATCTTCTGTACAGTAAAGAAATCTCAAGATGAAGAACATTCACACACACGAACAAGTTCCCATGTACTCTATAAAATCAAGTTCCTTTTATCGCTTGTCACTCACTATTCTATAGTACATTTCACCGTAATAATCATAATCATGAGTGTAGATTCAGCATGGGTGGACTTATTGGGAGCAAAGGAGGTTACATTTCCAAGATGATGTAAAAATGTATGTGAACTCGTTATGCTATGTAATATGTCTTCTGTCAGTTCGCATAACTAACCCTCCCCACACAATGACGCTATACCACGAGACTTATTATTCCTTTCACCAACATACTAAATGAAGAATTCACCACACATCACAAAAGTCCATATCCGTTATTCTATTTCAACTCGTGCGTGTTGGTTATTAACTCTTGCTACGTTAACTTCAAAGAGACTACAACAGACTTTAAGCTGAGGAGTTGGTGAAAGTATACAGAACATATATATCTAGACACCAGTGGTCCTTCCTTTCCTCAGATGATTCCTTTTTCTAAAGAACCCCCTGATGTCTAAGGAACATGAAGGAAAGTCTTTGAAATCCTACTCAAGATAACCATGTGTATGGAATCTGAATGTACCTATTTTAATAAGAATATGTAATTCTATTACTGTGTTTGAATGGTTGGACGATGGGTTGAAATGCATGACTACTTATGATTATATATTTCTATACGTCGTCGTCTTTGGGAATGGATGTGAAACTAACCAGCAGTGATTTTAAGTCTGATGTTATCTCATAGTAGGTAGATAAATTTTAGACGGAGAAAGTGTGTTTGTAACTGTTTGTTGTTGGAATTATGTCACAGTGTGTGAACCTCAAGACCTCAACCTTGTAAGGGAGAGAGAGCGAGTCCCTTGTGGTTTACACACCTACTTTCGTGTTTATTGTAGGGAAGCACGATCCTCCTTATATATAAAGTGCTACAGACAACTCAACAGAGACGATGGATATACGACTTACTTATTGTGGTGCTTCACATAAGAATTTTTAGAAAAGATTTAGTAAAGTAGGAATCACTTAAGTATCTAAATGCGGATCAACGTCTCATATATCTCAATATTGTGTGTATTTGTATCAAACCAAATGGTATTTTGTAGATGAGATTTGTAGATTATTGTGTAATTTTATAATAAGCATACTCGTGTATTGTTGGTATTAAATTCGTAACCATTTCTTTAGAAAGGAAAAGAGTACTCAACAAATCTCCTCTCTTTGTAATTTAATACAGTGCAGCTGTCTAATTCACATATCAGATGTGTTGTGTGTCGTTCGTTTTAGAAGTACAATCACTGGGAAATAGATGGAATAAAATGTACAATTTATGGTGTGATTTGTGGTGGCTTGTTCCATTTACTTTTTATTAGTCTCGCCCGAACATAATTTTCGTGTGGAGGAGTCAATCGAAATTGTTTTATCAAGTGAAGGTATAATCTGGAAATTATCAAACATCGATTTATAATTTATTTTTTATTCACTTGAGTTAAGGATTCTGTACTGGACTCCACAAATACTTATATCAGCTTTGTTAACCTTGATCAAGTTATCACCAAACACTTAACGCATTCACTAGCAAAATGATTGGGATACACATACAACAGTTTTTCAAGTGGTTTGTGTATCCTTTCCTCAGTTGACATTGATTACTTGAAGGACATATCTGAATCCAAATGATATCCAAGTTGTCCATGAATTTCATGAATATAGGATTCTCTACGTTCCCAAGCATATCTCGTAGGAATAACCGTTCTGACCTATGCATTGTTGTGATAAAAATGTTGCTTGAATTACTATTATCCTTCGACTGTCAATTGCGAGATAAGGAGCTTTCTCTATAGTATATAAAATCATGAACATAGCCGTGAACATCTTCATTTGAAAGAATTCACTGCTACCTCTTTCTTTCATTGTCTGTTATAACGGTTGCAAAATACCATGGCCGTTCCAGTTATTGCAGGAGGTTAGTAAGCATTTGATTTATTCTTAGAACTATTCAAAAATGAAAAATATTTATTAGGATGTTTTTAGTGAGAGAAGCTTGTAATCGATATTACAAAGCATTTGTCTTTTTAATAATTCTTTAATTTAGCTATCGGGACCTTAGTCTCCAACTCGGATGACCTCAACAAGAGAAGGCAACAAATTCTTTGTGAAGAAGGGGAGATCACAGTGGAGATTGAGAATCAGACAAATGATGATTTCGAAATGTACATTGGATGTGATGGCTCTACAGTTGGATCATACATGGGGAATTGGCAAATAACTAATGTTGTCCGACAAGGAAAATCATCGTGGGCATTCACTTCATTTAACGGCTACTTCGGATTCACCAAAACTCATCAAATCTGCATTCTCTTTAATAAGAAAACGAAACAGGTTTCAAAGTTTTCTGTTTACGGTGGTCCGGCTCCCAAGTACAAAACCGTGACTGTTGCAATTTTAGACAATATCATAACCCTAAATGACCGCAACCACGCGGTTTTTAAAGACCTGCAAAAGGACGACAAGATTGATTGTTACTACTACAAAATGAAACTTGAAGGAGTTGATTAATAAAGTGTGTATGACTAAAAAAGTTTGTAACTCATCTTTCACGGTTTTAAGGACATGAATTGAATAGTTAAAAGTTATTTTAAACACAACTTTAGGGATGTGAAGGAGAAAGTAAAGAAAGTTATTTAGGGTTTCATGAAAACAAAGCAACTGTTCGAGTGACTCAGGAACCTGGGAATATGTTAATTCCTTAAACGTGATTCTATACTTGCAAATTGTCAAAGACAGACTTTGTGTCCTTTCGTAAGTGAAGCATTGAAATTCTCGGTATGGTCTTGTGAAGAAAACAGACAACAAGGCTGGTGCTCCAACCTTCTCTTACTTTGGCATGAATGCACCAAATGATAATTTCTAATAATAATACAACATTAATCACATTCCTTGACCTTATTCCTCTTCTTTAGTATCATCCTGTGACGTACACACTATAAAATTATTAAGGTTAAGATTATTCTTATACTATTATGAAATACACGTACTACAGTGGGATATGAGAAGTCCCATGAAAATGCTATGAGGTTCACGCGATTACTGAATTGCTTATTATCAACATCAACCTATCAAATCTAGATTCATCCTCTAGGGTTACCTTTCAAGAGATCATCTCCACAACAAACTACAGAGCCAGAAACAATGAAGCAGATACAATGAGGTAACTTAATACAGTTCGCACCTAATTTCTATCTTTCAAGGCTCAACTTACAACCAATCCACCTAACACTTTCACAGGTCATCGTGTTTCTTGTTTCATGAGTTCAATCATTTAAGAAGAACACTACAAAAACACATCAAAACAACAGAACCCTGTAATGAAAACAAACCGCACATTTTCTGTGTGCAGTATTTATACAAACAACTAACAACCTAATCATTCTGGGAACTTTCTCCTCTGATGGTTTCCATACTACATTTATCTACCACCGCTAAACATAAGCTGTGATAATATAATTGCATGGCCATCTCTACTGACACATGACTGAGTTACTCTTTTACGTATTATTATACAAGAATTAAGCTAGGGCATTCATATTTATAAGGAACTTACTAGTTGAAGGTTGTATTAGAGGAAATATGAGGCAAAGTAGATCAAAAGATTTCACTTGAGTGACAAGAAACAGAGTGAGGGAGAAATGGTATTAATTATTCATATGAAACATAAGCATTCCGCTATTGTGAGTTGTTTGAGGGAGAAATGCTAGAGTTTCATTCTGATGTGATTCACCATGTTTATTTAACAATGTATACACAATCTTTTATTCGTGATGATGATGGTGGTGGTAGTGGCTGTTGGTATAAAACAATACACACCCGTTGGTTTTCTCCCATTGCATATTCACTACATAAAAGATTGTATCATGTAGACAGTCGTTTCCACAATTAATTCCTCATGGTAAATGTTAAATGTTAGATTATTTCTATCCACTCTTCCTTTCTCCTTAATTTAGGTGAACACACCAAAAACACATCAATCGTGTAACTACACTACAAGAGAGTCTAAAACAACAACAATAACAACTACTTCGAGAGGATTGCCCAAAACCAACTTGGATGGTTAGAGTCTACCACTTTGATATTATTAGTTTATACCTACCAAATTATACCGTCTTATTTTCTGTGCTTTAATTACTTGTGGCTCGTGAGGTTGAAATTTCCAGGGAGTTAATTAAGCCATAAAATATTAGTCAAACATTGTGTACTGCTTTCCAGAATTGATTGCTGGTCCATAGCACACATAATTTAGAGAAATCACTTCTCTCCTTCAACAGAGAGATTTGTCTCCTGACCTACATATTCATGTGGTTCAGATTTGCATTTTAATCCATACGGTCTGGGTTGAACGGATGAGACATTAAAATATTCATACATCGCAATATCTCACCGGAAAATTGAACAACAAACACTGAGAAATGTTTAAGATGCATTTTGTACAGGCATAACGCTTCATGCCCGAAGATAAATAATCTCATCCTTTCAGACTTCACGGTTTGTCCAACATTTTAAGATCAACCTGTTTCTGTCCATATGGATTGAATTAGAGTGACTGAACAAGAATAGCGATGGTGTTGCAGCTAATAGTAGCATATATATACTCCTTTCCGCTTCAAACCGGAGGACACACGTCGTTCAGTCTTTCAGAATTTTTGGCCACGAGGGAAAGCAAATTTCTATCCACATTGATGCATCTATATAACATTTCAACTCTCTAATTTGGTCTTGATAAATCACTTAGCTTCAAAAGTTTCGTGAGCTCATTTGTTTCCAATGATAAATTGAGGGAAGCATCTGTGTGACATGTTTTGGATTGCTCACACCAACCACACACTCACCGTGTGTAGAAACTCTCTAGTCATGATGAAGATGCGACTAGGAAAAAAGTCTTTCTAAGCTCTTTTGCCTATTTACTTGAGAAACCTCTAGAGAGATTCCTGTTTCATCACTCACACACCCTCGCTACCTTTCAAGCACCTACCTACTGTAAAAACTAAAACGGAAGCATCAAAGACAAGTGTACGTCTATTCCAAACTTTCGAAAAGTAACCTCCATTCGTCTTCAAACACGCAAGAGATTCAGTTTCCTCACACGTCCAACGTCCGTCACATAAACCCAAGAAGAAACTTCAATGTGTTTTAAATTTTAAATCTCTGAATCAAAACGGATACTCAAGGGCAATCCGAACATTCAGAGCATGCAAAACAGGTTTCGTTGCATGAGATTCTTTCTCGTATTATAAAGACCCTCGTCAAGTTATGTGCACCTGATGCACACACTTCAGGTTAAGTCTTTAATCAATCTTCCGTGTAAACTGTGTCACATGCATGGAGTAAAATTGGAAATGTGTGGAGGAGGATGTGGGGAGTCATAACCATAACACTTGCCATTCACCATTTAAGCAGACGCCCTTTGGCCCATTTCACAAGATGTATGTGTATCATGTTTAGTACGTGGAACTCTCGTAAGGAAGGAAGTATTCATAAAACAACACAATCTTTTGGTTCACTTGAAAGAATGGCAGGGTTGTAATATAAATGTAGATGAGAGAGTCAAGAAGGGCATAATATGCCTTTACAACAAAACAACATGGAGATGCATAGCACAAAGATTGATTTGTGTCTCATGAAATTGCAGATTTCAAAACCACTCAGACATCAAAAAACCAAAGCACAGCCGAGTAATCATGAAGAAAGCAGCTTCAAGACGGTCCGCTATGTTAATTCGTCTCATTGCTTCAACTCCTCGGACAAAATAAAAGCGCTTTCATTTCAGACATCTCACTTTCACTTCTGCACAGGTTTGTAATTAGTAAAAAAACTAAGAACCACATCTCCACTCGATGAACACGGAATTCAAGCGTATCACTAAAGACGTAGTAGTCTAAGAGAGAGAGAGACCATTTTAGATCGTCATTTCCTCCATCGTCTTTATTAAGAAGCCCCACAGGGGATTTCCCAATAGTCTCCATTGCACAAGTGGAAATCAAGAAAAATTGCCCAAAGCTCTTAAGACTGGAGTTTTGCGTTATCTAAGGATAATCTCAGACTCAGGGTGAACATTGGCTTCCACTTTTATCCACCTCTGCGTATTCATAAACCACCACTAGTGTGTCTTTTGGCTCGTACAAAACATTATCTGGCAATCTGACCCATACATATTTTTAGAAATCTTTTACGGACACATGACAAAGCTTCCCGTAATGAAAATAGCTGTGCTGTAGGAAAAGACTTGCTTTGTATTATTCCACTTTTGCTTGCGTACTAACACCAAGACAAGAAAACTTACTTAAGAGTTAAGCAGCTTCGGGTTTATTTCAGAAGAAAATAGGTTATTATTATCTCTAGTAAGAATAAGAAAGGTTGCATTAGAAGTTAGGAAATCATCCTTTCGCTACTGCATACGACCATCTGGAATGAAGTTCCTATGAAATACAAAGTTTTATTTTCCTATCCGTAATAGACTTTTCGGGAACTTTTTTTCGTTTCATTCAACTTCAAAGACTCAGAGAGAGAGAGACTCACAAGTGACGAATGTTTGTTTGTACAAGAGACTTGTCTTGTCAATGTATTTTCCCTTGAGTTATTTTGTCAACGCTCCCACAACCGACTTTCTCCTTGTCTCTCTGCGCGATTATAATGCCAAGTGAAATATGGAAAGTCTCACTCAAGTCACTCGAGTTTGCTTGTGTAGTTACTTAATGAAACAAGAAATTAACACACAAATGTGAGACGACGAGGATCTTCTAAGACGACATTAAGGGAAAATGAGTTGTTTAATGAAAACAACGTCTTTGATGAATCCTGTGTACTTTTTACTCGCTTCGTAGCGTCCAGTAATTATCCTAAGTAGGTAGTGTATGATTAAACTACACGTGACGTTGGTACACACTTTATGTGTCTTGTGTGTAATGTTCATAAAGAGTTAAACCTGAAGTACATGTCTCACGTGGACTTTCTTCACATTTAATACTTAAGTACACTACTTAATACACTTGACAAATAACTTCTTGGATAAACTACCTGTCGTCTAGCAAACGTAGATTCTCACCTGTCGCTCAAGATAAATAACACCTTCACAGTTTTCATCATTTTAGTGTGTTTTAAAATTTTACACTTTTGTTTTTCATGCACTAAAGGCTTTTATATTTTTTTATATTTCAATTTCCGCTTTGAAACCAAGAAGATATGAATGGTTTCTTTTATTCATGTCTCCTGAGAAAGACTAGCGTTCAATGCGAAATAAGGAGGGCTGAATATTCATGGTGCTTTGCAGCCACTATATCTTGTCAAGTCATTTGTGATGTTATTCATATTTCTGCTTTTGAACCCACAAAGAAGTCATCCAGTCTTTTACACAGCGACTATGAGTGGCTTTTGAGTCCTGAGAAATGGACATTCATTCACACAGCTTTTGACTTTCCCTTGTGAATGACTCCGCGTTTCTTTTCTACCCATTGAATAACCTTGAACTAATGGATTGCAAAAAGACGAGTGAAGATTAATTATCTTTCATACTTCTTCTTTCTATGAATGAGAGAATACATATGTACTGCGAACTCTGATTTCATTAAAAATGCATATATCCTTCCTTAGGACACGACGTCACCTAAAAGAGGCTGTGGGAGATAGACTATTCGAAACTGAGATGTCTGGTACAATAGTTCTGGAATTATTATACTGGAAATACTGGAATAATTTTTACTTAATAATTCACAGGTTTCAGAAACTAACCTAAAAGTCAAAATTGCAAATTCTCGATTGTCAGTTGCAATCTTTCCTGCCATCAGATTCAACTCAAGACCAGTTCACAACCATCGAAGTTGGAAAGAATGATATCAAATGTTAATGTCAACCATTACAATGTATTCATCTACAAAGTTCTTGAGATGTGTACAGTACACGACGAAATGAATTAAATACTTCATGTCTCTCAATGGAAATGAAATTCTTTTGTGGTTAAAAATGACACATGGAATTTCAAATTTGTTTCTCATCACTTTCCATACATCTCCACCTCCAATGTGGAAGGTTACAATGTTACATAGTGGGTAAATACCCCACATTTGTTTAAACCAGAAACATAGCAAGAGTATAAAAGAATCCGAATAAGAAATAGAAAAGCTAATAAATTTAAATTGGATCATTTCACGTGGTACTTACTGGATGGATTTGGACCACCTGTACTCTCTTCAACTACCTCAACAGGGATTTTGTGCGATTAAATTAAATTCAAAACCCAATTTTGTTGCCTCAGAAGAAAGAACTTTTGTTCGTAGGATTTTGTTGATTCTACTCTCATTATTATGCTGAATGGCATGTCTGTGTGGACTTGAAGTGCACAATGTCACAAATGAATAAAGTTTTGTGTGCAGAGAGGGACTTTCACCTTGCACTGGTTGTGCTTTGTGGCAAGCCTGCTAAACCTCAGACTCCTTCGTGAATCCTTCACGTGTTCACAGAGTTAAGATAGACTAGACTGTCACTTTTGATCTGGTGAAATTGCAACGCTTACTTGTTTTTCCTCCTGTTTCCCGTCGTTTCCAACCAGAATCGAAATTCTTTTGCCAATCACTCTGAAATCCTTGAGTCTTCTCTACTGCAGTTTGTTTGTAGTGATACTCAAAGCTTCGCCTAAATCCCTAGTGAATCAATAAACACAAAAAGTTCGATACTGCGAGACATGAAAATAATCAAATTGCAGTCTGTTATTTCAAGACTAACTGAGGGTGTGTAACAAAGTGTATTGTTCCACCTGGGTTAATCCATCACTTGCACGCGTTGCATTTGTTTCCGCGTGGGTTCATTAAGCCTCTGACAGCCTTCATATATATTTTAATACACGGAATCCGTACTTATAATACATCTAAACCATTCTTCATGAGAGTCTGTTTCTTACAGTTGATATATTCTCAATTTGTAACCTCTTAGCCAACGGATAGAGTAAATGATAAACCCAAAGTTTATAAAGACCCAGTTTTCCATTTCCGTGATTCATTCCTTGCTTTCTTTACTCTGGCTACTACACAGTAGCCTCTTACTTCTTCCTTTGCCAGTTGGGAGTATTTCTGGAAAGGACTAACTTTCTAGATATCCTGTGACACAAAAACCTCGTATCAAATCACAGGGAAAGTCAGATTCAAGTAGACTGATACGCATTTATCCGTTTCACTAGGGAGTTACTTTTACTTTGTCTCTGTGATACGAGAAACGCATTTCCTTCTTGAGCCCCTTTTCTGCTTTCTCTGAACAATACGGAACTTTTATTGCAAAACCAGGTGGATGGATGGATGGGTTACTCTTATTTCAGTTAACTTTCACTCAGAATCTCTTCTCTCATTTTATTTACTTTTCTCATCCGTCTCTCGTCGACCTCGTCTTGAATATGTAGCTTTTTATTCCTCCTTTTTCCAATTTACTTTCAGGTTGTTTCTTTTCCCATTATATTTTCTGAGGGCTATGTAACAGTGTCAGCATCAGTGTTCCTAGAATACTTATTATATGGATAACAAGTGCATCTATAGGTCCTACTGGATTACACGAGTAATTGATACTGTGCGAGCAATAGAAAGACTAGAAGACATACGTGAAGAAATGACTGAATGGTAGGAAAGATGGTATATATGGATCTTCAGATGGGGATTATGCTATGCTTTATTTCACTTCGAGATTCGGGAATCATGTAACTAGCATCTTTGGTTTTGAAGGTTCCACTAGTGAATAATGAACAACTTCACTAAAGAATTACTAGAATGACCCACAAATCTATTCGCTTCATAGACTCAACAACCTGTTTCTTTTCGGTAATTATAGGAAGTTGTCCTTCTCCCGGAAGACGTTAAGATTTACGTGAAGAGTCGTCCTGCGACCAGCCTTTCATAATGCCATTAAGGTGCTTGAAAGTTTATGAAACTTGATGATTCAAGTAGTGCAAGGGAGACTTGGTAGGACACATTGAATTTTATTGGATCAGTACAAAAGTATTACATGCACGATTGATTCTTAATACACAAGTTGTATGGATTGAATATTTCCTCACTTTTTACCTTTCTGTACTCTGAACAGCCTGAAATAGAATCACCTTTCGTGGATTAGATGAACTGGACATCACCCAGCTCTTGAATTAATCTCTTTGTGTGTTGTCGTCGTCTGCCTTAGAAAAATAAAGAGTTCTTCTGTCGTCTTACATCTTCACTAAAGTCAAGCTGATGAATTTGGTAGATATACTTTGTCTTAAATAGTCAATGAATGGGAACACTCATCTAATGACTTATGCATATCTGACAGAGATGCTAATCTTACCCACTACCCATACACACATGCAAGTTGGGTATTCCACGTAACTGGACTTGATCTCGGCCACCTCGAAACCCGATTACATTAGAAATGGACTCTATAGGCAAGGAATAAATAATAAATTCTTATTACTGTAAATCGATACCTCGTCTTCGTTACGCTTGCAGTGTTCCACTTCAAATGTCTCTCCCATTACTCCCATATACTGCTTCTCCTGTTAATCTTGGTGATTTCCCCACTGAACCATTTCTTCCAAGACAATCCGCTCCCATTACAATAATTTACTGTATGACCTCCAATTGTCAATGCAGTGGTGTGGATTTTTCCGGTGTCTCTGGGGAGTATGGATGTCTTCAAGAGACTCACAAAGTATAGAAAACACGTTTTACCCAAGAGGTTTGGATGTGTTTATCTCATTAAGTGGGACTTCTGAGGACTCCCAACTACGAAGCAGTTCTGTGATAAAGAACAAAGTTCATTGTTACTTGGTTTAAAGGGTTTAAAGTAAATAATCACAGATATGGCAGAGTTCGGAATTTCCACAGCTTCAGGCATAAGTTATAGTCAATGTCCGGCCGGAATTGTTGGAAGATTCGCTGCTGGAAGTGTTTCCAGTAGTGCCATGGCGTTGCTCTTGTCTTCTTCCATGACTCCTCCAAGTGTTCATGGAATGATTGACAATATTTCCGTTGCACCTTCGAGCAATTGGTACTTTCCACTTACTCCTTTTGAGTCGATCATGATAGGAATTCTCATACTTAAGGTAAAGTGCATATGAGTGAATTCAAGTGTTTCTCTTTGAGAAAGAGTTTATGCGAATGACTGACGGGGAAAAATGTTTTCAGCTATTCTTGCTAAGATACTTGACTATTCTGCCCATAAGTATGAACGACCTGTCCAACAAATACTATTTTAATTTTGGACGGAGAAAGAAAAGGGAATTGGAGAACCCAAAGTTAGCGAAGGAAAAGCAACGACTTGCTGAGACTATGTTTACAGTTTGTTTAACATAACATAACTTTGCCGAGAAAATTGTAATGATATTTCGCATTGTTCATGTGTTCCTGTCAATCCATCAAGGTTATCAGGAGACTCGACATGCAGGATTGTTTGCTGAGGACTCTGTGCGAACTCCAAGCGCATTCCTTGAGAGGCTATAAGGTCCCTAGTGAGGTCAAATTGACTCTGTCTGCCTTGAGCAAGTAAGCAAGAGATCATGAGCAATTGGAGAATTCTGTTTGCAGTCCACTATGCTGAACATAATAACTAACTGGTTTCAATGGTTTTGAGACAAATGAATGTAAATAATATGAAATTGTAGGTCTGCCTGGAAAAGGGAACACGAGAAGAAGCCTGCCCTCAGTGAAGACTTTATTGAAGAAAGACCCATTCTTTCAGTGTTCGAGGAAGCAGTCACTGTTGGTTGGGATGCTAAAAGTAATAATGTCACGGAATGTACTGAAAGATATTTTATTTGTCCTTTGACTACGAGTGATATCTTTGCTCATTTTGATAAAGTTAAAGTAGTAAATGTAATGTAAAGAATAAGAAATCCAATAAAGGAAGCAGGAGTAAATACATTTCACGTGGTTTTTTCTCAAGACTAAAAATCAGGTATAAATCACAATCAGATAATAAACATCTTAAATTCAACTTCTATTAATATACGTATGGGATGATAGTTTTCATATTAGGAAGTCTACGGATCTTTTAAAAGTTGTCTCCCAAAGGATTCAAGTCAAATATACTTTTTGTCTTTTCATTCCTACAGTTTACTATTTACTGTGTTGGTTTCTTGGACAAGACTTGTGATGAATTCTGATGTTTGGATGACTTGGTTTTCCAGGTAGTTCTGACTATTTGTCTCGCAATCTTCGAGAAAATATCTACATTGACAAAAAACTAGATGTTAGCCACAGCAAACTTTGTTTCGAAGAACATTATTAGAGTGAGATTGTTGAATCATTATGTATGCATCACCTGTAGTTAACCATCATGCCACATGACTGAGTGAGGCCTCGAGGAGACGCCTGGAACAAATGAGAAGTTTATTTATACTTCCTTGAAAGAAGCATCTGGATCTGGACCCAAAGTTCCAAGAAACATTTCATACTTACGTCTCCTAACCAATTCAATCTCCACAGCACAGCACCATTTTTCAAGTGAAAATGAGCTATCATGTAAAAATTACAGAGAATTAATAGAAATTTGACTATAGTCATGTTTAATGTACATGTGATTTGACGTACCGACAGGATCCATAGCATACCCTCGACGCTTTACGATATACAAGTACTGCCCACACAATCTCATCAACGGAGCTTCTAATCTTGACACTAAGTTTCCATCATTATACCATTCATTGAGTTTTAAAATGTCTAAAAATAGGCTGAAAAAGTCTTTGGACGAATTTCTTTCTTTCAGAATTGGAGTCAGAGACTCAATCTCGCTCGGCAAAAACAACACTTGGTTGACTGGGTCTGCAATGATCCAATTATGGTTTTGATCAATAAAAGAAATAAGTTTGCAGCTCAAGTCATTCAAAACCCGTAAAAAACTTATTTAGTGTACCTCGCTGAGCTGACTTTAAAGACCCCAGCAGCCATTTGCTGAATCCAGGGATTGGGGATAGACTAGAAAACTGATGAATTTTTGGGAATTCCATTTGAAGTTCTCGAACAACTCTCTTAATTAGATAATTCCCCAGCTCAATGCCCTAAAATTGAGGACACCGGAATAAAATCCTCAATGAGAATCGTATAAGTTTGAAGCTCGTACCGTGAGACCACGCTGAGTAGAAGTTATGGAGTAGAATATTGCTGTATCAATAAAGTCTCGATCTTCAATCTCCTCTGCAATCGACGCTTCATTATCTTTTTCCACTGTAAGTACACAAGTTTAATTACTAGATCAGAAGTAATCCAATCGAAGAGCAATTTCGACAGAAGATTTAAGTCTTACCAGACATGAGACGTCGTTTCGTTACAATTTTGTGAATACATGGAGGAATATGGTTAGTCAAGGCCGTGTGTAGTACAACTACAGGTTCAGTGGGCATGCTGCCGTGAGTAAAAGCGAAGCATCTTCGATTAGGCCCTACCCTCTTCTTCAAATCTGTCCAATTTCTCATAGGATGAACCGCTTCGTACTCTGAGATCTGCACAAATATTAACAGTTTACTTCGCATTCAAATTAACATAAGACATAAACACGAAGTACTTTTTGCAGCATTTCACAAGAAGAGTTCCACGTGATTCTCTCTAATTGCAAGAACCCAACCGCAAACCACACCCCAATTAGTTCTTTAAGGCAATAATTCAGTGCTTTAAGCTGCGTTGTGCTCTCTGTAGATCTCTCAATAGCATCCTAACATCAAATCACACGTTGATATATTAATTATTCTAGCGACACGAATTGCATAATACCATCCATAATAATATTCATGCTAACCAATATATCAGTCCTCAGATCCACTAGGAACTTTACACCGTTGTCCAACCTTCCAACTTGTGAGAAAAGCCACTGATACTTCGGAATCAATGCTGTCCTTAGCTTCTCTTCCAAGTTAAGCCGCATTTGCTGATCCTGCAATGTTTAAATTCATCAATTTTAATCTTCAAAATTCTCCAGGCAAATTATCGTCTATTCACTAACCTGGCAAGTACTTAAGCTATTGGCTAGCACAACAATAGAAGAATGATCCACTCCATACGATTCTCCAAGTAAATTAAAGAATTTCAGTTTATCCCCTTCGTCAGTGTCATTGTACACTGTACACAAATCCTTCACACTTTGCTGCAACCCAAACAGAACATTTTTATCAAGACAACCAACTTATCATGAGACAATTAATGCAAACTCACCTCAACAGTTATATGCGACACATTCCTTCCCTTGAAGCCAATAACTTTCTCCAGCAGCTCAAACAGATCCTCGCCCAACTCAATGGAAAAGCTTCCTCTACCACTCCTCCTCCCCCCACTGCCACCCCCACTCCCCAAGGACGTATTATCCCCTTCCCCTTCCGAACACTCGCTGATCCTCAGCCCCATAAACTTCTTAAAATGTTCTTCCAGCCACGCACCTCCACCAGCCCCCACATCCCCTTCAACGTCCTTAACACTCGCCCTTCTTTCATTCCCACTGACCCTTCCTCCCCCACCCCCCAAAATTAACACAGGGTCATCAAAGCTCGTCGACAATTTTCTTCTCAACATAAACCTCCTATTCATGAGCGGACTCCTGTCGCCCGACGTCCCTCCATCCGTCCCCCCTCCTCCGACCCTGGAGGAGTTCCCAAATGACCCCGACAACGCAGAAATGTCATCCATTGGCGATGAAACAAAAGAAATATCTCCTCCTTCCGGAGGACTTCCAATAATTGGCAAAAGCAGTGTCGACATTCCTTTGTCTCCGTTGCTTGGACTGTTGGCACTGCTGAACCACCTTCTGCGTCCTCCACTTAAGCAATCGAAGTGACCCCCACTGCCACCCGCATGAATATTTTCGCACTGGTAAACACTCCGGTGAAAAGTGCGTGTTTGGGAACTTTCACCTCCACAGATCCTCTTCCGGTCCGAGAAAACTCGGCTATGGCACAATTGGCCGGTGGGACCGAACCGCGGGGAGTTTGAAATCTGTGTGTACACAACAACATCCACCTCACATGCACAAGTGTTTCTTTCCCCGGTGGACTTCAACCTCAACTTCTGGTTATTCGGTCTTCTTCCCTGGAACTCTGGAACTCGCTCTACTTTCTCCAAAACTGGTAAGAATTTGTTGGAAACTTGTTTCTGATAAGGTTTGGAAGTGTTCTTACCTGGATGTGATAAGCTTAAGACACTATAAATGAAATTCGAATGAGATCGGGTGGTGGTGTTTTTCCACTGCCTCCTCAATACAGTCTGAGCGAGGTTTGATGACATTTTAATAGAAGAATCGCTTGTTTATGATGCTTCTGGTATGGAATACTTAAGTAGGGCAGATTTTTGCGTATTAATTTAATGGGATTATAATGAGGACAAGGAAAACAAAACTTTGGCAGGGTTGTGTTTTGCAAGAGTACCACCGACACGGAGTAGCACACTCGCATAGACTGGAGATTCTTCTGCACGCACTCTCGCCTGTGTGTGTCTTTGTTCATCGGGGACGCTGAGATTCTTTTATTCTTACGCAAGGTGTATGATATTGGCTAATTGGGTGTTTTTCTTGGAAGATGATGAATTTTTTGTTGAAAGAGATTGCATAGGAATGTTTTAGGCAATTACGAAATTCGTCCACAAGTATAATTAATGTGTGGTGAAATTAAGTACCTGATGATTAGCAGGGGATTAGAAGTGCTGTTTGTGGAAGCGTCCTAACCAAAAGAATGACATCCGGTGGAAATGGAACTAACAACGTTAATCTGAATGACACTAGTGGGAGAAAGCGAGTAGTGGTGGTGGGAGGAGGTGTCGCTGGATTAACTGCAGCTACGACTCTTGTTAAAAGTGGAAAGTTTGAGGTGACTTTGTTGGAAGCTTCTGATCGCGTTGGCGGACGAACGAATACTATCAAGTTCGGTAATAGAAGTATAATAATATGTATTGCATGTAATGGAATCTGAAATTAGAATTAAATGTATGGTCTATGTATCTACACTGCACAGGTTGAAATTTTACAATGGGTGATATTTAATTGTGGCGTGATGATACAGGTGACGGCCTTATTGAAAACGGAGCTCAGTGGGTACATGGACAACTCCATAATTCAGTTTTTGCTGAGGTTGATCCATTAGGGCTGGTTGATCCTAATGGGAATGAGAAAGTGAGTCAGATTTGTAATAGAACGTGTATATCGAATCGAACTTGATCGAACCTACAGTAATTCGACATTGTTTTAGTTGGCTGCTGAGTCTACTTTTGTAACTGAAGGAGGGGAAAGCTTGTCGCAAGAAACGAGCGGAAGGATTATTAAGTATTTGGAGAAAGTTCATGAAGGTCCTGATGAGAATAATTCTAGACCAGATCAGTCGGTAGGAGATTGGGCTGAAAAACTATTCTGGGATGATGATAAAGACAGTCCTGTGCATCCTGATAACAAAGTGCGCCACGGGGCTTTAGATTGGGTCCACAAATTCATAGTAAGCTGAGAATAAGATTGTCATCATTTAGTGAGCAAGTGAGCCCTGAACAGAATTTGGTTTAATGCAGAATAGTATCGACGGTTGCGACAATTGGTATCAAACGTCCTGTAGGGGTCAACAAGAGTACTGGAGTTGTGAAGGGAATCCAATTGTTCCCTGGAAGTTTCCGTATTCTTATTCGTCTTTCGTAAACCTGTTATTGGTACGTGTTTGTAGTATGAAGGAAGAAGAAATATTTCTGCCATGCTTAAGTTGTTGTGTACATATGCCTATGTTTCATTAATTTTGCAGCACGAGAAGCCTTCGCAATATCCCAACCTGGACCTTAGTCTCCCGGATTGGATACAACTGCAGAAGGAAGTTGTTATTATAAACTACCAGTCAGAAACGGTATGTACTTATCACACGCATCTCTACAGATCATTTTATTCTCAACAGGTGTGAACCTTTTTCTCTATTTAGGAGGTGGCTGTAAAATGTGCAGATGGTTCTTTGTATACCTGTGATCATGTCATTTGCTGTGTGCCTCTTGGAGTCTTGAAACATCGATCTAACCTTTTCGAACCACCTTTGGAATTAAAAAAACAACGCGCCATTAAAGTAATAGTTGCAATTTGCAATAGTAATAGTTCGTTAATTTTGTGTAGTATATTACGAATAATGGGTTTTGTTTGAAGTATCTTGGAATCGGATGTAGCAACAAACTACATCTAGAATACGCGGAAAAATGGTGGCCCGATGGAACGGTTGGTTTCAATTTGGTGTGGAATGATTGTGATCTGATTCGAGACAACCATAATCTTGACGTTGATGAGGAGTCATTGAAGAAATACTACGGAGGAGTGAGTTAGAACAAGACAATAAGCGGCTTGAGTAAATTGCACACTTTATTGATTGTGCATTTATTTGTGTAGTTTCCGGTTTGGTGTCGAAGTATACTGGGATTCTACACTCTTACCTCTCATCCAACAGCCTTGATGAGTTGGATAAGTGGACCTGCAGCTAAGCTCGTTGAAAACCTTGATGAGCAAGAAGTCATTGCTCAAATTACTAACGTGCTTCGTCATTTTCTTGGTAATTTGTTCAGTATTCCTGAACATACTCGTTTTATCCAATCAAAATGGTTCTCAGCCCCTTTCACGAAGGGGTCTTACAGCTATAGAAGCGTTGACTCTGAAAAGGAAAATGTTTGGTCCCTTGATCTGGCAACCCCAATTGTAAAAAACAATAAACCGGTGAGAAATATTATTCAGGATAAAATTATGTACATACGGAATAATGATTTAATTAAAATTTAATCTAATTTAAAGGTAATAAACTTCGCTGGAGAAGCTTGCCACATGCATTTTTACTCTACTGTTCATGGAGCTCATGATACGGGATTGCGAGAAGCCTCTCGACTTATCAATTTCTACGATAATGTGACAGAAGAACTTTCTCCGATGTTTCCTTACTCTTCAGAAGTGTTTGATAATTAAACTCCTCCTCCAATTCAAGTTTTAGTAGTGATACTTGTCTGTTTGTTTTCCATCATGATGCTATTCACTTCAAATACATCGTTTCGTCTTAGAATAATTCATTGGAAGTGTTTTAGTACGCTGAAAATGAAAGTGCAAAAACCAATTCAATCGATGAGTTTTCAAGAATCAGTGCTTATTTATTTGAACAACACTAATTATTGCAAAAATATAACATTTCGTCTTCGGGCTCAACACAGTGACAACCTCTACGTCGAGAACATACTAAAAAATTACTCTCCCAAGAAAAGAAATCGCTTCTTACCTCCTACAGTGGTGTGCTCCGATCACAGACTTGTTTCAACACTACCTGCATATATCTCCAAAATGAATAAGCAAAGAGTTACTAAAGAACAAGTCTACGCTTGCGATGATTTAACTGCAGATATTTTTGATATGACCAAACTGCAAGCAACTCATTCAACAATTTCCTCAGAAGATTTTCTCCATGCCTGGCTTCAAGCGCTTTACCCAGATATTCATAGCGTCGCACTGTTATTTTGTTTTGGGAAATTAATTAAACATCGATGTCGCGAACTACTTGGAAACTCCTCCAAAGAACTAAATCAGTCACCACTTCCCTTTGTCTATTTGACTTTCGTAGCTGGGATTGGCAAAACCAATACAGTTGACAGTCACGAAGTCTTAAATCAACTAGCTCAGTTCACTCAATCCTACCCAGAACTGACATATGAAAAATGTAATGCATTTGAACTTGCAGCAACGTGTGAAGGTTTTTTCAAGGGAGGAATGAAATTGGATTCCGAGAGATTTCTATCTCACGTTTCGAGTATGCTGTGCGACTTACTTTCCCCACGAAATACGCAGTCCAATAAGTTTAATCCGTACATAGTTGTTTCACTGCTAAAGATTATGCGACAAGTCAATTATGTGGAAAGAAAAGTCTTGGAATCTTTAAGTGATTTTATCATGAACCCAGTGAACGAGAGAAAAGTGCGAAACATGGGGTTTCTTACGAACATTGTATCAGCTTTCGTCGGCCCAGGACGGAGATTCATTCTCAATAATGATTCTCAGTTTGCAACAGAGAAATCAAGACAAAGCTTATTGAATCGACTGGAGCACTTAATGGTCGACATTATTCGAGAAAATGAGAGCATCGTCGCAAGTGATCAACAAGAATTTCCCAAGGATGACGAGAATAAAGACTCTTCAATGGAAATCTCGCAGCAAGAACTCAAGCAACCCATCGAGCCGTCGATGAACAGAGTCAGATTAAAAGACGTATCACGATGGCTTTGGCATGCGTCTGCTTTGGGCTATGAGATTAGCTTTCCCGAAACTTATGACAGAGATTTGAGACGACGATTTTCGTCTGGGGAATTCTTCCAGCGAAGTGAAGACGCTGTCGATGCTCTCCTAGCTCTTTCTATCATGAACCACCATCTCGATGATTTGATTGTCACGAAGATTCTCCAAAGTCCGGACTTCCGATCAGCTATACGAGGTAGGCAAACACAATTTTTCTCAAGTTACACCTCAGGGACAGAGCAGTCAACAATTCGCCATACTCGCATTTATGTACCTCATATAACACAACAACGAAACCACAAAATACCTTGTGAATGAAAAGACAGTGAGGTACAAGTAGAAAACAGAATTAGCTTACTCTGTATTTCATATAGGATTTTTCATGAGGATGATTTGTAGATCGTATTGGTCTCGTGCTTTCCCTTCCTCATTTTAGCCTCGCCTCACATTTCGCATTATGTTCGCTTGTGAGATGTCTTTATCTGGTCGTTGTGCATCCTTCCTTCAGGCCCAGCAGCAAAAAGATAACTTAAACTAATCTTTCATGATTTATTGTAAAGATGAGTTCAATTTTCCGACTTCTTCAAGCTTCCTACTCTCTCCTTGCTCTTGTCAAGAGATAAAAACCAAGTGCAGAATCTTGTTGTATTGATTTCTTCTTAGGATGCTTTACAAGATGGTTTCAATCTGAGATGATTTATGACCCGATCTTCACGGGAAATAGGTGAAGAGGAGCTTCAGAAGTGCTGCGGGTGCTTAAATATCACTACCACCGTTACTTTTATAGAATGTCCTCGTGTTGGGCTGTGTATATCAGATTATACATTTATCTGTCGCAGGTTCGGTTTCAGAATTGGTTGACACGACTCTCTCATTCAGTTTTGACTGTAGTGTGCTTGAGCTGTTAGTATTTCTTCAGATGTTGCATCAGGTTCCCTTTATGTTTTATACATTAATTTCTTCCGAGTCATCAATTTCAGTAAGAGGGCTTATCGCTTATCCAGAGAAGCTGCACCGATTAATTACGATTCACCTCATGCCATCTTATCCTCATTATTTTTATCATCATTCTCACTTGGATTGCTACTTTAGAAGGTTCTGAGAAAACCAATTCAATGTATGATCCTGACAGCCCCTTCATGTTGAAGACATCATTTGTCTTCGTCGTGAAATTTTTTCTTTTATTCTTGTCTTCTATCTTGCAGCAAAATGTTCGCTTCGCCATCGGTGGCGATTTGGTCTTTATCTCACAAGCCTGAAGATTGAACGTAGTCATCAATGGGGACAACTGGATGAAGCAACTCGTAAAGGACTAGCGGAAGTTGTTGGGCCACCTTTGTAAGGAACACTGATGTCTTTCATTTCTTTATTCTTTAACCCAAGTCACCTTACATGGTAGATTATCACTTTCAACTAATTCGCGTTACTGTCTTCATATGCGTGAACAAGAAAGGTGAAGAGACAATAAAATTGATTCCCCTATTTAAACCTTTCGAACTTCAAAACTAAAAGTGACTATGGATTATTCAGATTGATTGCATTAAAATTAATAACTACAAATGATTTCAGGGCAAAGACGGAAGGATGGAATGAAGAAAATATTCCAGAGAAAGTTCGTCCGGGCAAGAGAGCCTTAATGTCCATGCCAGAAATGAAAAATCATGTAACCCACTCGGAACTCTTGAATCAATGCATGGCTGCCCTTAAGAGGGCATTTAATGTGTCTGGGAGCGAAGACAATAACAATTCCATTAATGGAAATCGTAGTCATAAAAATACCATTGGTACATTAAAACCTCGACCTGATTATCAAGTGATGGAAGTCTCCAATAAAAGTAAGGCAGTTCTAACATTACACACACGCAGCTATTGTTATCAAATCTGATTCTAGCTACACAGTTACTATTAGCTTGACTAAATCTGTATGCTTGGATAATTTGGCACTCCTCTAGATGCTGTCGTCGTCCTACACGGATATGCTGTGCAGTATTTGCACATCCCTGGAATAAAAGTGATGCTCCCCAACACTCAGTAAGTAGTAATCTGTACGACTACGGAAAGAACATTATATTTTATCTGGATTATTAAACAATTTCGTATGGAGACTGAGGTGCCAAAAGCCTCGTGTGTAGGAGTTGCAGGACGTAGAGATGCTGTTAATTTAAATGTGAATCCTTTGACTACACAGTTCCTTTGTTCTATCTGCTCTTCTACCATTATTCCCGTTTCATAATGTGGTTTTAGCAAATTGCCTATTAAGCTCTGAGTTTGCTCATCTTCTCACCCCATAAGTACATCCTGGAGCTAATTTTAACAAAATATCGTTCCAATTGTGGTTTCAGGAAGGAGATTTACATTGAAGTTCTCCATGAAGATGCCATTTCCCCTGGTTTGCATGAATTCAAAATAAGGCTTCTTCGCAAACTTGGACATTCTGTTTTTACTGTAAGTGTTACTGAGCGCGTATAATTTTTCAATAGTTTTACAAGTGAGTAGATTAAACTGCAATTAGTTTTCCTTATCAGACCTTTAGGGATACATTATGTAATTTCTAGCTCACTGTTCCTTTACTTATCGTTTCCAGGTTTCTTGCGAGGAAGTTCAAAGTTGCGTTAACTTGGAGGAATATCTTAAGTCATCACTGAAGAAGACTGGCATACTTTAGTAGCAATTTGATCATTAATTAATAACCAGAGAGAGTACTTATATAAACACGAAGTATATAGTTTTGTAGTTTTACTTGTTAATTTATTAAAACATGTAATAAAAGATTCAACTGAAGATGAGACTCTACTTCTTCGCACGATTTATTAATTTTTCATTTGCACTCGAGGCTTACAAGTTCAGTCTCAAACGTAGGTTAAGTTCCAATGCATATTAATGTTACTTTTGTTATATCCAGACATTCCCCACACAAACAAACACCAACAATTACATCACCATCATATCACGACAACAATAATTTACACTTACATGAGACAAACCAGTTCCTATTATTCTTTATTGCTGTTAATGAAACCCCACGCCTACAGAAAGTAACAAATGAACTGCTGAAAATCATTTATCCTTAGTTAACTCCTGTACAAAACTTGGTGTTGAACTTACAAACTACATTTTATGTCCTTTTGAGGCTCTTGCCGCTAATTGATTTTACATAAATGGAAATCCAACCTTAGCCACACATAGAATAGTTAATTAAGTTGGTGGTCGCATAGTGCAAATGTAATTTACAGAATGCACGTAGGAAGATTTGTTCCTTGTGCAAAATGAAACCCACACTGCACAAACACCTTCTTCTAAGATGCCAAAAAGCTTATTAAACACTTCTCTCAGTTAAACAAACCTCTCGAGGAAAGAAGCTGCTTGATTATTTCATTAAACTCAAAAGAATCATCATCTTCATCCATCTCCTCCAGCCCTGGGTCATTTAATCCAATTGCATTTTGATGCTGACTCTCCTCCTGGTCAGAGTGATTACTTTGACTCTCATTATGATAATGACGTTTCTCCCAATAAAAGATAGAAGCAGGACAGGTAAGAAAATACTCTGTGCAATTTCCTCGCTTCCCAGCTTCCTCAGCTTCCAGGTATTCAGAAAGATGATTAGTGTTGGCAAAGGCCGAGCGACTTATACTGCAAGGACAAGAAATGTGTTGATGTTAACTCAACCTTCATCACGACTTATTCAGACACATTCTAAAGTCTCGACTCTTGACACACACAGAAGTACGCAGATTTAGTTGGATTGGATTAACTTAATAATCTTAAACGAGTCTGAAGAGAAAGTTTTTTGTAATCTTTTTGAGTCTCGTAAGAGTAGCGGTGTGTGTGTCTGCCAACCCAGAAACCCAGCTTGGCACGACTCTCATGTTTGATTAAGCTATTTAGAAAGATGTGAGAGTTTAAAAACTTTGTCATTACTTCAACTACCAGTGTACTACCTTAGAGAGAGTTTGTGTATATTACCGTACCTAAAAACTAATGTCAGAAGTTCACCCAAGAGTCCATATCCATGATGGACCAACGAAACTTCATGTGTTTCACAAATGGCTCTTAGAAGACATGGCTTTCCTCCTAATCCAAATGATCCGAGTAACTTCTCCAATCTGGGAATCAACATTACTCTTTCTGCTACATAAATCGACTCATCGAATCCCACATCGCCTTTTGGTGAAAGCGAAGGTTTCCGAGGTGTCGGTTGGGAACCACTTTCGACACTTTCCTTTAATAAGTCTCCAGGCTTCTTTGAAGGAGTCAGGAGTTCATTAGAGCCATCAACTTTCATCTCAAAGACACTTCGTTTCTTCACATAATGCCCTCCGGGGAAGGGTGGACCATAGATTGGAACAAAACCCATTGGGCGTAAAGGAGGTGGATGGATGGTCAGTTTGTCGAAGAAAACTGTCACAAATTAAAACAAGAGGTATCAATTTGGGCCTCATACTCAAACACCATTTTCAGGTAATAATCAGTTTGGAAGCGAACCTGTAATGGGTAACGCAACTCTGACCTGTGACCCAGCCCAATCTGGTAAATGAGGTAGTTTGGTTTTGAAAGATGGAACAACGATTAAGATTATGTGGTCCAGGCCGAATATCGCTCGATGTGGAGGCTCCTCCGATTCCTCCTGTTCCTCCGGAGGAGGCTTCTCCTGAGGAACTTCGGGTGGAGGTGGGGCATCGGGAGATTGGCTTTCAGGTCCACCTGAATAATCTTGATATTCTATATCAGTGATCTCGTTATACTCTGGAGAACCCTGGTCACCATCTTCTTGTATATTGTTGTCTTCCAAGGAATTGTCATCATAATAGGCGATTTCTACTATTGGAGTTGTCGGTGTGGTAGAAGGTGGTGTTGGAAATATTGGAAATCTATTTGTTCCTATTCCAGGTCTTGGTGCAGGAGTGTTCTTTCCAGCTTTCTTAGACTTTCCTTTCTTCTTGGGTTCCTCAGGTGAAGGAAGGTTGGACGGTAATCCTCCAGAGTTGTCTTCCTGGGCAACTCCTGGAGTACATAGGAGCACTACCATCAGCAATACGAACAAAGTCAACACCAGCACTACAGAACTCATCATTTTGTACGTTTAATTATTTCAAATTACATTAAAAATTCACTAAAGACTCAAGTACTAAAGGAGATGAAAGTTGTTGAGATGGATTTGCACCGTCTTCATGCATCACCCTTGAATATTTAATGACAAGAACTAAAAGACTACTTCCAGAACTTACCCACTTGACAGTGGTTCAGGTGCTAATGAATTTCTAATGGTAGTAAATGACTCTGCAGAGGAAACTCCTGAAAGTAACAGTGAACCTGTGGAAATGGTTAATTCACCTGTGTATATCCTCTTTTATTGTTTTAGAAGTGTCAACCATGCATATTATTACACCTCACAATCTAAAATTACTCCTGGAAGATTTACCTGACTACCTTAAACATATCTGTGCTTGCTACACATCGACCCTTGCCTAATTACCCTTTAACCAAAAACTCATTATGAAAACATTCAAATGCTCGTCTAAATCCCCTCAGGTTAACTGTGAAAAGGTTAAAGGGTTAGTTGCAAGGACATATTGGTTATTAATTATACCAGAAAGTTTAAAATTAATTCCACCTGAGGCACTATTTATTCGGGTTTTATGTAAGCTGCCCTATAGTCACTATAAAAGTCCAGCTAACTGCGTTCAATAAATAATGGCTGCACTTCCATTCTGCATCCTTTGAACAGGTGAGATGCGAGCGTTCATGTTCCTTGAGAACTTACAGACTTTCATCTACGAAGCCTTTCAAATTCAAAAACCTTTTATTCATCTACCCAAATCACTTCCTACTCTTGTCAGTTTGTCCACTGAACTGCATTCTCTGTATCGTGTAGTAATCACACGAAGATTAAACTTCTTTCTGAAGTGGCTGCAGTGTGAGTGTATTCCACTTCCTCTTATGATGAAAACCCACTGACACTGTGAGTGAGTTTCCATTGCATAAAGTAAGATTGCTTCAATAAACACTTTGGGAGAAAGAATAATTTGAAAAAAGTTTTCCATCCATTTTCAACTCAGTGAGGTTCTTGAGTAAACTTTAAAATACTTTTTTGCTTTCTAACAGTCCACACAATTTTTTGTTTGACCCAATTTCAAAACAAATATTGAATATTTCCACGTGAAACCGACGGGATCATTTTCATAATCTTTTTGTAATAAAGAAAACTCCCTTTCAATGATTACACTGCGTGTCTTCGTTTCCTCATTATTTCATTCAAATATATGATACTCTCGTTAGCAAAAACTCTTTCAATATTCCAGTTTGAAATCTCCGTGATTAGAAACGGTTGCGTTTCAGATGTTCTTCTCAGAAATTCTTATTTCATGTTTCTTGAGAGATCCAAAGCTAAGAATTGCTTTCAAGAACTCCCTAAAGCGTCTTTAGAAACGACTTCTCTTTATTCCAAGTCCAATTATCATCTGAGAATCCCATTTTTACTTGTTGATGCTCCACCTAAAGAGAAAACAAAAGTCCTACCATTCCAATCGTAATTGCCGTTCTCTCCAGTTTATTTCCCTGTCCCATATTTCATTCATTTAAGAACCCCCCTCAGGATTAATTTTGTACGGTGGCTGTGCTTCCGCTTCTTCAAGTGGAATCTTGTCTGCTCCTCCTGCTCCCCTGCTTAACATTAACACAAACAGTTACACCAACTAGATAAATGATTCGTTGGATACCACAGAGCCGGTGGGAAACACTACTTTTACTTAAGCACGGAAATGCATTCATCTGGGTGAGGAATTCCCCCCTCTCTCTGTACAAACAGCACAATCCATTTTGCATATATCACAGATGCATCCCCACCTGCATCTAAATATCCTATTCCTCTACACTCTCCCCGAAAGTCTTTTGTTTGGACAAATCTCTCGGCCCAAAAGTTTACTGGGTACATTCCAAATCATCTTCCAATGCAAACAATGCATGGTAAACAAATTGGTACGATGCACTTACTTCGTACAAACTTTCCTTTAACCCAACCAACGACATGGAAAGATCTAACTTTCACAATATTACCCATTCTTCCAACTACTACAACGACCAACTGAAGAATCCTCAGCTATACAATACGGGAAACCCCTACAAACTACGTCTCCCCACACACTCCTTTAGACTTCTTGTCAAAACACCTTTATCCGTCAAAAGATCTATTGCTATTTCACTCACATGCTCATCCTTACAAACACACCGAGTTGTCTCATTCATTCTGCTTCCCTACACTCCACCTGCACTTTCTCCCCCTGTAAACCCAACTAACCAATGCACAGAGTAAAAGTAAATCCATCTCTCACCATCAAATTACAAGGGGAAATCTCTCTTTACTCACACAAACCTTCCTTTCGCATTTCCCCATTACTCCAAACCTCTTTAGTCTTCCAGCCTCAGTCGACTCCACTTTCTCTTTGAAGCAACATCAACTCTGTACTCTACTCATCCAGACGGACTTTCTCACGCTTTCCTCGTGCGTTTTACACCTACGAACGTCTCTGTTTATTTACATCAGCCAGTATCAACTCCAAAGTCTCCTCCGTAGAACTAAGGATACCAGATACCCGGCTTTCCTTACACACACATACACACTTTCACATCACATTACTTTCCAATCACTTGATCATAAGTATCCAGTTATCGTTCTTGTCAATCCTTTGGATTCTTGTGTGTTTGTCCTTTTCGTTTCTGCTCAGTCTGAGAATTCTACTTGACAACTGAGGAATAAACCACACACGCTCACACATGAACTATCAAACATATAAGCTGTGAGGTAAATCTTGTTGAATGTTCAGTGCATCTGACACACTCAACTCAATCCTTTCCTCAGATATCAAATATAAAGAATAGGAATTCTTCCAGATGCCTTAAATATCCAGGAACATTTCTCCCAGCTATTATTTTTATTACTCTCCACAAACTACTACTAACTACATGAGGAATAACAGGCGATAGACTTACTTGAGATAATTTCCCACTCGTTCCTTGTGTGTGAACTCTCAGATCATCAAATCCATTATATTACTACCCTCCTGCACATTTTACGATTATCTCCTTGAGGGTGAAAGGCTTCTTTCCAAATAAAACTGTACATTGCGTGCATCAGTCGAAGTAAAAGTGTAGATCAACCCAACAATCTTACCACACACGGACAACGGGTATTGATTTAACATGGCTGAACATGGTACCTGCATTAGTTTAATTGATTTCTATTGAAAAGACGTTTTTATTCGTCTTCACAATGAGAACAGAAATGGGACTGTGCCAAACTCAACAGACACTTCGTCCTCGTCGTCATCTCAGCGTGTGAATTTCCCTGTGGGCTTTTCCCTTGTTTGTTTCTAAAGGAGAACGTGAATACAATTGAATGGTATTTTCCACGAGAATAACACTCTCAGTATTCTTCTCGCGCATATGGATTGATTGGTGAAATGCCAATTGCATAAATTGAAGAGGAAACTAAGGAGCCAACACGAAGACTTAATGATACATTATCTCTTACTACTTCGTCCTGTGACTGTTGAACAGGAATGTTCACCACCTTCCTCTCCAGTCCATTACTTTTACTCTGAGGATCAAAACAGCAATCCTGTTCTGTATACAAGTTCTGGTAGACGAAGAGCCACTTCGAGCAGAAGCAATCTGCACCCATCATCACCATCATCACAATTACATCTACAACAGAATCTACACCACCAACCACCTTCTTCTTCAATTCAAGAGACCCACAAGTACTGCAAGCTTTGTTATAATCAGTATCTCAGAAGACGCAGAGGTAGAAACTACAATTACTCTCTCCGAAGATCTTCTACTGCAAGAGTCTCACCTTCCAATACTTCACAACCTCCACCTCTTACATCATCTGATTCTGCATCTCTATCACTTCACAGCTACAATAAAGTAGCCAAATCTCTTCTTGGGGCGAAGGAAGCTTTTTTACACCCAACCTTCGGTACATCTCTTCTCCTTCCAAAAAACTCTTCATCCATTGTCACGAACAAGTCTCCATCACCTTCAAGAAGCAAAGATAATAGAATATTCAGAATCTGGAGGAGTCTTACAACCACTCTCTCCGGTGGTAAAAGCACCAGTGGTGGGAGGACACAGACAACCACTTCAATTTCAGCTGAATCTTTAACTACCACCAGCTCTCCTTCTTCTTCTGATACAAGTCCAACAAGCACTTTGAATTCTACTGATGCTGATGGTGCAACTGGAAATAATGGTGTTGGAGATGAATCTCCACAAACTACTGGAAGCTCACAAGGAGGTTCACTTGGAGTAGAAGACGAAGCCTCTTCAACAAGTCACTCCAAATGGAATCATGAGAGGTTTAAAAAGTTTCTCCGTTTTTGTACAAAAGGTTTCCGAAAGCTAAAGTAAAAAGTTTACCACAGACATTCAGACATTAGCGTGTGGAAGTAGACACACACATACACGCTGCTACTCATGCTTTATTCTAAATTCTGTACAACTTAAGTACTTATTGCGATGCCCACCACCCATTTGCCATGATCCCTTTTCATACACTTCAAACATATCTGAGATATTCAAGAAAAACTGAATTCAACTGAATAACCAACTTCCAGTGTGTTTACTTTGAGCGAAACGGGAAAGATTCTGAAGAGAGACACACGCTTACTTTTAAACTCATGTGGAGCTCTGTGCATTAAACATTATTAAAGTGTTCTGAAAGAATACGTATTCTCAGCACTTAAAACTCAAGCCTTTCAAACAAAAGCTTTTGTGGAAACGAAAGGATTCTGGGTTTCTATTTCCTTTAAAAGAGACTCGCTTGGCTTAAAAAACAAGTTCATGTATGATTTAAATCTGCGAGTAGGTTTGAATGACACTATAAAGTCGTGATCCGTTTGGGATTTCTCAAGATTCCAAAATTAATCTGTTACTTTCCACTTCTACGCATTCCAAGACTTTTGGAAGAACAGCTGGAACTAACCTGTGTGTGTATTACACCCAAGCTGCGATGGACAAGTAATTAGGAAGAAAAGTGAACATACATACATCTCTACTACGTAACTACGTACTTAATTTTGCATGAACATTAATCTTCATAAATCATGGATGAAACACGGATCAGAAATCTCTTGTGTAAAGGAACATTGGAGTAAACAAGGAACCAATGAGAACAGGAATCACTTTCAGTAAAGAAGATTCGATCTGACATTTATTATTACTTGTACACTTCTTGTTCCTCAAGAACTTAACAAGACACATCATATAGTGTTAATCAATACAATTTACTCGCAGCAAATTGCTCTTTTCCTTTTTTATCGGGTTGTTTAAGTTGTTTCTCAGACTTTTTGGGTGTAATTTCATCGAATGAAAGATTGAATGGATGTATAAATGCCTTGGATCGTTACTTTCTGGTACATTCACTCATACATCCAACAACTAACACACACTGTACTGTGTATATGAACTCTTCCCACAACTTGAAAAACTCTCTCATCATCAATTTGAGCTTCATCTCGGATGTAATAAAACAATTCATTCCATGCGATTTAATACTCTCTCTCCCTTCCCCTCTCTTAAAGTCTCTCTCGGACCGACTCCAACTTCCAAGGTTCTGTATATGTGTCTGAAACAATAAATATTTATTACCCCTGTACATTATTACTCCCTGTTGTGTCTACTCCTAAAAGAGTTTAATGTTAAAAGGGATAAATAATTGTGAATGAAACTGTAGTTGTGGGTGTGTGTTACATGATAACAACCAAATAGCACCACAGATTGTGCTTCACGCTATAATAGTCCGCAGATCTACAGTTATAAACTGCACAATTCCGCATAGCTTTGATAGTGGAGCAAACTATTTAACATTGAAGATTATGGAAAAGGTACAGACTAACCAGCAGCAGAGAAACAACAACCAGTTGTAGTAAACTACTCATCTCTTCAATCTATCCGGGAAGAAAGTTTATCCAAGTGTAAAAACACAAGTTGTAGTTTGAATAACATTGTTACTCCAAGTTGAACTGCTGAAGGCATTGCTAATGAACATTCCTTTGGTAGTCCTACCACCACAATGAATAACCCTGAGAAACTTGGCATTTCAAACACTATCTTATCCGAAGATAAGGGTGGGAGTAGGAGCCTTGTTACTTCACGTATCGTAAAGCCCAAGGAAAGTATCAGTGCTACTGTAGAGAACGATACTAACGGGGCTGGTGGTGGGGAGCCGTTTTACATAAACCAAGACGGGAGAAAGCCTCTGCTTTCCCCTGTCAAGACAAACAAAGGGAAAAAGAAGGGTTCCAATATTATGATCAGTTCCAAGAGTGGCGATGATGGTGGCAGCCACGAGCCGTCTGAGAGAGTTAATCACAAGAAGAACAAGAATAATTATGCGAGTGAAAGCAAATCTCATTCCGCCCCGAAGAATCCTTTCCCAAGCCGTACCATCACACGATCGTCTTTATATTCTTTCTCAGTTGTTTTAGTGAGGTTTTTTATACTGCTAAGTGTTTCTGGAGTCCTTCTGGGTACTTTGTTATGGTTTCACGTGCGTCTCACATCACTCGAGGAACAAGTTAGAAGGACGAGTAGTAGGATTCACTCCGAAACTGATAAAGTTTGGACTCATCCGGGTGAAAGAAATGCCCAGGAGTCACAACAAGAATCGTACTACCAGCAGGGGTCACATCATTCTCACCAGTTTCATTCAGATACACCAACCATCACGTCTCGTCTCGTAGGAGATGAACAAGACACAAATGGAAGGGTTATGTCGGAGACTTTCTATTCTGACAGGTCTACTAGTATTCCCACTTCTCCTACAACTTATCCTCGATACTGGTCAGAAGAGGAGTCTGTTAAGCCTCCAGTCAGGGTGAGTATAAGATTTGGTTGTAAAAGATATTTGATATAGCTGCACCCTGTATCGTCGAATCAAAGAGAAAGCATCAGAGAAGGTCGTCTCTGCAAGGCTTAAGCTGACTCGACCTTTTGCTGGTGTTATTTCTTGTATATCCGTCGAGTGTTACACACACTCACACGATCTCATGTACGAATTGCGTAGGATATAAAATAGAAACTCAGTTGTAAAAGCCTTTCTTAAGGGGTAACAGCTTCCGGTGAAATGTCACATCTCATCTATCCCATAGGATTTTGAGACTCTCACTCTATTTGATCTTCATGAGCTTCCTGCTTTCCTCTTTTAAGTTGTATTGTTGTTAGTCAGAAAGTCAGAATTCAGAACTACGGCGAGATACCAGAGAGATCTTCTTTATTTTGTACATGAAGTATGTGTGATTTCTTTCCAGATAAAAATCAATAGGAAAGTTCTCCCTGAAGAAATTAATGAATAGACATCGTCGTGTGACTCTTCATTAACTTTTCATACTGGCAGTTCATCCCATTTAGGGTAGAATTCCCGAAAAATACGTAATGAAGCCGAAAGATTCTTGAATTATTGCGATGAGACTCTTGGAAAAACCGTACTTAATTTATTCGTTCTTTAATCGTACTGATGATCATCTCAACCACAAAGCGAGGAGCCTCTACGAATACAAATTAATGAGACCAACTGGGGTGATAGAAGCATAAGGAATCTAAGAGCTTGTGACTATCTCTCTTGGAATCAAATTACTCTCAGAGTATTAAAAGTAAGAGAAGGAGAGAGACACAAAGTCCCCTGGCAGTCACTATACAACTTGTCTTCTAGAGTTTAACCAATTAATAGGATTACATTTCACACCAGGAGAGAACTGAGGCTTTAATAAACTTACAAGCAATTTAATTTTGTAAACAAATTACCATTGGACTCAAATGAAGCATTCTAAAAGTTTGATTTATTTGCTTAGTAATTCAAGTATCCGTTTACCATTTACCTTTGTTAGCTATGAGGTTTACAAACCCCACGCATATCTCTTTACTTAAGTGCCTATCCGTCTCAAACCTCGTGAGTAGGTATCAGACTTTAGTAGGTGGGTTTGTCCCATATAGGATTTAAAATCATCCTACCTTAAGCACAGAGATTGTATTGCCAAAGATTTCAAATATATGCTAAGGAAGGTCAACACACAAAAGTTACAGGAAACAGGACTTTGGAGCCTCTCAATACCAATACACAGATGCAAACCTCCTTCACTTTACCCATCTCATCATCAATGTGCACATCACTCTAGGGATTTATGAATAAACAGAATCCAATCTGCAAAGTAAACTTCAATCATTCCACCTCACTTGGCGAGAAAGAGATCAAATAGAGCCTTTCTTAGACAGCTTTATTCACAGTATTCAACATTATAGATGAAACTGTTATTTTGAACATCTTGGAGTGGGTGGCTGTCAATATCAAACCAATTCTGAGGATACAATAATAATAACATTCTTATTGTGTGTCTCTAATGCCCGAGAAATTGTAATATCCAATCCGTTTCACAGTTCACATCACATCAAGTAAAATTTCTTGAGTTGCTTACTTAAATAAAGTCAATATTTGTGCACATCTAAAGGATTCTGTTGCGAAAACACCCGTCGCCTCAACTTACAGTTTATCTTTATAGTCCTTGTCCACGATTTCTCCTGTGTTGCTATTCCATGTGCTTGGAGTATATAGAATCCTTTGTAATCCACGCAATAGGAAGAAAGTTAATTGCCCGTACATTAAGCCATACACACATATAAGGTTCTTTAAGCACATTCTTGGAGATTACTATTTCTAGGCTCCAAAGTAAAAATGACAATACCAGACATCAAATTATTATTCTACGCTTCACGGTTACACCTAATCGAATCAATTCCTTCATGAACTCGTCATTATTACACACGTTGCTGCTTTGTAACATGTGAGGAGATTTGCTGGACTCGCAGTTCAGTAGACAATAAATTAAGCAGCAAATCACTTGCACGCTTCTACAAATGGAGTGATTCCCTCCTGCAGTGATGTGTGAGGATAAGAACAATTAGCAAATATATTCTGTATGCACTTTGTACCTCAGACACTATAATTAGAGAACAATAGTCACAGGGTTGTGTAGCCTCGCTATGAACTCTATCTGTATTGAAGACTGATACAGTCCAATGTGCTCTTCAAATGGACGAGAATTGTGTGAAGAGTTTATAGAGTAATTCACTAAATCCCAGGACCACGAAGGGTTGGTCCGTTTGCTAATAACTTGTGGTTAGCAATATGAACCCAACTATAGGGCAGTACACAATTACCGATGATTATAAATGATTTATGACTTTGGTTTGAAAGACTCAAGAGGGTTGGAATAAATAATGGCTCAGCTCAGCTCTCTACGATTTCATAGAGTTCTAAACATCAGGAATCTCAAACCCCAGAAAAAACGTATTAATTGGAAGTTGAGTCCCTCGAGATGGTGAAAGAAGAGAGCAATTAAGCAATGTGATGGGATTCCTCACTGCTTCGGATTGTATTTCATATCTCATCGAATTACAGGATACATACATAGTTCATAAATACTAGAGATAGTCACAGCACAATTCATGGATTTTCATGTGAACGTCATTTCAAACTTTTAGCATCCCCGAAAACTTTCTACTGTTTTTGATACGCTTACTTAAAATACAAGCGTTATGAAAGCTAAAATAATCTCCGAATCCTAGACTATATGGATAACTTTATATACTCGACACTTTAGTCTCCGTACTCCGTGCATCTATACAATAATTATAGCCCAGCGGTGTTTTTGGATATTCCAGGTGAAACGAAGAGTGGACTCTCCTCCAGCTAATCAGAGGGAACGAAGCCGATCAAATCCCAACTTAAGTGGATATAATGTGGAATTCATAAATCCAAAATTACGGGAAGACATGGAACGAAGTGGTGGTGGGGGTTCTCCGATCGACCAGAGTGGAGGGTCATCATCGACTAACCAAGAGTCCGGTCCAAATGCCAATGCCGTACCTGATGATGACTGGGTTTGGCTTACTTCCTACTCCCGGATTCCGGTGAGATCTTTTTATCTTCCGTCCTCTAAGCTTTTTTATGTTTACTGCCTCCACCACTTGCTTTCATGGGATTTGAAGATCAGCCCGTAAGGGCAGCTGACTAGTATCTCTTCTACACGACTGATGGTGAATCAACCTCTCCTAATTCAGAAGCGGTTACTTCCTTTAAATTTTAGATCTTGTGTCATTAGGCCATCCATTGTTGAATCTCTGGTGTCCTTTTCAGGCTCATTTCCTTCTCGCCTTCGAGATTTCGAGTATACACGGGCATCTCGAGGTTCATAAAAACTCGTTCCTCCATGCCTCGCTTCCTTTTACATTCCTTTGCTCTGCTAGCTTTACCAATCTCTATCAAAATGCGGGCTTGATTGTCATGAACTCTCCAAATAGGAAGTTGTAAAATGCCTCGTAAGATAGATGTAATGGCAATCTCAAACTCCAGTCTCTCACGATGAACTGCTTCACTGAGAAACATAATAACATCTTTGGGTATTCTTCACATCGCATGTGTTGTTATGTTGTAAAGTGATACTTCATTCTGTTTGGGGTACCTTGAGACGTTAAATAAATCCTACTGTACTAACAATAAGTATCATAGCGTATTCGTACTGCCTTCTTTGTGGAAACTCATTAGAAACCATTAGTTCATGGACAATTTTACCAACTAAAATAGTTGAAATCCGTCCTGAAATTCTCTCCGCTGAGAAAAATTTATATTGTGAGGTTAATCACCAAGTATGATCTGTGGCATATCCCTAGTCAATTATGGGACCAAAATTTAATCCACCGATGAAGTAGCAACAAGTATATTTTATGCATCCCTTGAATGAACCCACATCTGATACGAACTCATCTTGTTACAGTGAAAGTTGACTTACCAAAATCTCTTTGCATGTAAAGGAAAATGGTAAAACACATTGCAAGAGACGTGACACATCAAAATTCTGAGTATAAAAAATAACGAGGAAGGATTCTTCCTCTACTCTCTCCCGACATTTCACTAAAAGTTGCACCATTCTGCTTCTACAGTTTCCTATTCGTTCAAGATTCGATTTCCCGTTGATAAGACGCTTACAAGTACAAGTTCCTCTTATTATATGCAACTTGAGATGTTCAAAACAAGATTTCCACCTATTAAATCCAGTCTTTCGTAGCTCGTTATAAAATTCCAAAGAATATTAAACTCCCGATCAAACAGGAGGAACTCTTTGAAGCCAAGTTCCTTCTTATTCAAGAGTTTGGTTGTGATACAAAAGACGTAGCTGTCCGTATCATCAACCATAAAAGCACTAAAGATGTTGGGCGAAATAATGATTCCTAGAAAATTCAATCAAGCCCGACATGTCTGAAGGATATTTTCATACGTATCTTTAAGCTTCAAACATTCACTTTTATAACGCATCAAGTCATTCTCATATTTGAAAGTAAAAATATCTAAAAGCGTTCACTTCAAGTCACAGATTGCATTCATCCATTGCTCCAGTAGAGCTTTATTAAAGTCATTAAAAGCCCCAATATTTTACAGTACAATTTTTATACGCAAGACAAGGGAAATCGATAAGGTGTGTTCTATGTGTGATAAATGAGTAAATGGAAACCGTCTGTCAAATGGCGGCGATATACTTTCGTAGAAATTGTGCATACTTTCCAAGACTCTTGTTCACGCATCACAGTTGACGGAGACGAATGGATGTTATCGAAAGTTTAAGCTGTTCTGTGTTGATGCTTGGCATACTCAACAGGATGAAAATGTGGATGAAAGGGGAGTCGTAAACGGTTTCGCACTAAATCAGCCTATGTGTAGGATCTTTTACGAGATCACTTACGAATAAAAACAGGACCCATGTTGGTACTCTGAAGAATAATGTACACATTCTTCCAAAGATAAACCGTATTTAATGTACTCACAACGAGATTGAGAGAACTACTCCCAGACTTCTAATCATTTAGTCTTCTTTTAAGTTAAGACAAGGGAAAGGAGCATCTGTGGGATTATGTATCATTGGGAGTGCCACACTGGAACAAGCGAACAACTAATCCAAATGGCACTATTGTACAAGTAAATTACACTGTCAGACATTTACTTGTCGCCTTAAAGCATGGTGAATATTAAGTTTGGTTGATCTAAACGAATTTCCATGCGGAGCATAACACACATCTACATACATTTCCTAATGGGATAGAAGAAGCATAAACGAATAATATTCAGTTACTAAATCAAGTCAGTAGGAGAAGTTTCTCGAGGCTACTTTTAAAATCTGAGACACATGAGATTGAATGAACTGCAAACTAAACCCATTTGTCTTCATGCATGCATACAAAGTAAGGGAAACTAATTGGAAATATTCTACGCAGGTACGCCGGTCGGGTCTCGTGGAAGTTTCTATCATTTTGTACATTTTACACAAGTCTTACAGCTCAGGACAAAAATACCATTAAAATTTATGTTACTCTCCAACTGTCATTTGATTTCAATCATGACTTTCCACCATTTTACTCAGACTTTTGCATCCATTCATCATTATTATATTTCCTGAAGTATTAACTCTCCGTAGTAGTTTACTATTTGCTCGTCTTGTCTCAAAGGGAAAGTTACCTTTTTCTGGAGAGTAACTTTTGTAACCCAGTAGAATTGAGAGAAATGATGTGAGTTATGTACCAAAGGGAGAAGCTGGCGTACATAAAAATGAGGTAATCAAATGCCTCTTCCCTACTCAGCCGTTCAGCCTCTAGGAATTTTCATGTCTTCCAAGAATTCACTGTGGAATTTCCAGCTAAAATACATTCAGAAATAAAAGGAACCATTAAATTTCCATTTCCGGCTTGTTCAGGAATGATTGAACTTCAATAAACGCAAGTTTTGCTTTAATAGTCCATGCGTTATCGCCTCACAGAAACTTGGGATTTCTCCTAAAGCTTTTTAGCCCTTTTCCTACGAATAAAATGCTTCTTAGAAATGTCTGGCCATTTATATTTCTCCATATTCTACTGAGCTGACGGTAATTTACGGCTATTCGAATCAGAATAATTGTGCAGTGAAATACAAGTAATGTTCTATTCAAGACTTGCTAGATTTACGACTTATTTGTTACACGAACACATTACACATCTTCTCTACAGCTTACAAGTTCGCTGGTTTCCAACTCTAAAGACAATTATGTATATTATCGAATAAATTCTTGTAGCAAATCGATTTAAATATTATCGATAAGAAGGATTATTATACTAGTTAGCATTTAGCATCCCTAAAAAATGTTGTTATTTCATGCTAATGTAAACGACAATCGTAAAGGCAGACTAAGCAGCAATAAATATCTAAAGACACAATTCAACAGAATCATTCAGTCTTCTTTATAGATTGTATCGAGAATGTATTGGTAAAGTGTAATTTTTCTTGAAGGTACTTTTCCTGGAGAAAGCGAATATGCTGATCCGAATCGAAACAGAATCTTCTCGAGTCTCGTATTGTATTACTCAAAGTGACAGTGGTTGTGACAAGCCCAGTCGTCACGATGATAAGGTGTGAGAAGGGAAATCCTATTTTATGCTAATCCATTGTGTCATTGATATTCAGTACATTTACCCTTTTGCACGATCCTTTATCGTTGCTCTGAGCTGCGCCATCATCCTCTATAAGATCAGATTCGGCTTTCAATTTCATGTCATTGCGTACGTAAGATGCTCAAAGTGTCAGGAAATGTGAAGCGACATTTGTACGAAATCCAAAAGAGAGATGTGGACGTGCATATTCTGGTGATATGCTCGAACACTGTACTTTCAATTGTGTACTAAACGAAGGCCCAATACTGAACCATACTGTGCGTCGATTAGGTTCGTGGGATAAAAAAGTTAAATTGTGAGTCATTTAAATACATCGTACACTGTCAGAATACAATTGATTGTAATCTAATAATATTTCAATTACAATCCTAGTCACAGAGCGTTCGTTGGAATTTAATTGAGATTTGAGATATACTAGATTTCATACGGATGACGCAGCAGGTAAAAATTGGTAGTAACCGTATAGTCCATATTAAAATCGTGGACCGTGGAACCTTATTAGGCCCATCATAAGATTAAGACACACCTGAGTTCCTGCCAAAATTGGATTGTAATATGAGGAGTGAGGCAGGACAGCAAGAGATGTTTTGCATGTCATGCTCTGAGCGATTTTAGGTTTTAATTTGATGGAGGTAACATATCAGATCTCTGGTAGCGTAAAAAATGTGATGTCTTGGTCGACTCCTTGTATTATGCATTACCGAGCGCAGAAAATATCATGCCTAGGTGAAAGTCCTTCACTTCCTTTCACACATTTCCCTCCTCACTTTTTTAATGGTAGGTAAAGATTCATTTTGCGAAGAGTCTCTCCCCCATCTGACAGTTCCAATTGTCCCCATACTAAACCATATTTAAATTCTGTAACTAATATAGCAGAGATTGAAAACTCCTTATGCTAAGAACAACGTCAAATTTCCTCTACGAAACTCCTTAGACCAATTTTAAGGTATTCCTTGTTGATATTGAATTAAAGTGAGATTCATAAAAGAATCTAATTAATTCCCGTCTGTCTGTCTTGTGTCGGGAAGGAGTGGGCAGACAACTTGCAACTTGCAGAGGAGTTCATTTCAGTGTGTCTGTCATATCATTGCCCACGATAGTCAGTTAATAATACTTAACTTCATCCAAAACTACAAGAGGAGTAATTGATTAAGCTTGAAATCATTCTTTAACAGTCTCACGTACCACGTAGACTTCTGGAGGTGGAAATAGTGCAAATGAAATTGCATCCGGGTAGCTTTGTATGGAAACTTTTATAGGATTCAACTTCGTTACACATTTTATTAGAAGGTGTACAGAAGTAGGGTTTTCAAGGATTAGCCCATAATTTTCTCAGAACCTGAATGTAATGTATGTAAATGAATGTAATATGTCTTCTAAGTTTTTGCATTCATTCGATAGTATTTGTCATACACACATACTTGACTTAATGAGACAACGAGTGGTCAACGCACGTGTGATGATGTCATTCTTGTGCAATGTCTCTCATATATAATCTTTCAGACACCTAAGACTTCAAGTGACAATATGTAAATAATCCTTGATAGCTAAACACAGGAATACAGTCACCACAGCAGACAAACAGATTGAAAAGACGAGGTAACGTATTATTGACACTTGTTCATGCATAATAAAGCACCTACTGAAATAGCTAAAATGCCTACACACGAAACATCAACAGGTGGACGGACGCTCAGACATTGTGAGATGAGTAGTTCAGTCTCCTTCAAATTATGCGTGGTGGTATGCAATAAACTACTTGTCCGTGGGCTCACCAACAAATAAGCGTCTACAGAAGTTCACTATTTAAAATTAAAATGATCCTTATTTGTGATTCAAGAAGCTGACACCACCAACGACCATCCACCACTGTAACCCTGTAACCATCCACCTACGACCGCATTTCAAATATTACAAATCTCACCTTTCATCTCAAACTTTTTACACCGAATGAAAAAAGTTTATTATGCGTTGGATGAGATGATCACAAATTGTTGTTTTCTTTCACTCTCTTATGAAATGCTTATACAGTAAGTTTCCTGTTTGGTTGTTTGGGTGAAAGGATGTGTGTTTTGTATTACTTTAGTAGAATTGGAGATTTCACAAGAACGAGGAGACTAAAAGAGAATCACACAGACTGCGGTGAAAGGAAAGGTAGGCGGATGTGCCACAAAAAAAGTTTTCTACGTGATTTATCTGTATTTTTTAAAAGCAGAAATAGCTTTCCATACAATCTTCTACAGTTTATTATCAGCATTTCGCTCCACTTATAGATTGCCTAGCCTTTCCACACTTTGCTTTGTGCTTTTTACTACTAAATCTCCTAAACAAATCTTTTCTTTCGTATTGTCAACCGTCAAATTGCACCTCATAATAATTCGATTTAAAGCTACAGCTAAAATCCAAATACCAAATCCTTTGGGAAAATGCAGTGACCTAAAAATACCTTGAAATGATTTATATAAATCGGTTGTGTCCAACACAAAATTGACTGAACGTGAACTCATCCAGTATATGTGTAGGAGAGTAAACCAAAAACTCGAGTT
Source organism: Isotomurus graminis (assembly GCA_034696565.1). Taxonomy (NCBI): domain Eukaryota; kingdom Metazoa; phylum Arthropoda; class Collembola; order Entomobryomorpha; family Isotomidae; genus Isotomurus; species Isotomurus graminis. Next base: position 46,458 of record JAQGAB010000041.1, read on the forward strand.
ATGTGTTTCTATTGAGAGTCCAATATGAAAGTCCGCTGTACTAATACTTTCCTAGGTTAGCCAACACGTTCCACGGATCAAAGCTCTCGGTTTCGAATAAAAGTTTAAACATATTGTTTTATGACAATGACAGATGATTTTGGTGATTTGGTGTCCCATGGGGTTTGGAAATTGAGTTGAAGAGAAAGCACCTACACGCAAACACATGCAACATGCCCACTTTACTCGCAACAATAGTTGTATTAGGACAGAGTGTATAGTTGCAGTGGTCTATCAGACTTCATACACAGGAAGTTTGTCTCTTTCCTTCCTTCCCACCTGCCTTTCCTTCACTACTACCAGAGACAGATTCCACTAGTAAAAGAATGTGTAAAACCTTCCATATGTGTTTCGTGAAAAGGTGAACTCACAACCTTTCCTCATCCGTGCCAAAAATTCCTTTAGACTCAATAGAATAGAATGCTTTGAAGGAGCCAGTTGTTGGCATTACGAATTCTGAAGTTTTTTTTATACATTTTCCATTACTTTCACTTCAGTTTGCTTTCAATTCACCGTGTAGTGTTTCCCTACGTAATGTGAAATGTCACAATAAAGAAACCTTTCGAAAATTACGAAATAACTCAGAAACTTTCTTCCCTTGAAGCCAATGGTGGTAGAGTGCCTAATTGGACTGAACAGAAGGAACATTTAACCTCCAACCAACCTGTTTGTCCCATTCCCGTATGAAAAGGAATCCTTACTAAATATTCGAGGTTCGATTTAAGGGTCAATTTAGGAGGGAAGCCAAACCAGCCAAAATGGTTATGACAGCATAAAGCTACTTATATATTTCTTACATTTTTTGAAAGGAATAGATTCCTTTACTTGGTAATGGATTCCTCTATTCTAGAAAACATATATAGTCTCTCCTCATTTCTCATGAAAGACACTTTCTTTAGTAAATGACTAAATAATCTTCATTGGAGGAAGACCAAATAACGACAAAGTAATCAAAGAGCGAAACTCCAGCCGTAGTTTTCTTTTAAACGAACCTCATCTTTAGTTCAATTCAGTTCTGCACACTCCTCAACTCTCAACATCTCAACTCTCTTGCGTAGTACACTCTGGTTTACCACAGAAAGTTAAGAGAAAGCAGCATCCGTTTCCCGACTCTCTTCATGAATACGACTTGGTTTTTAATTTATATTTCTTTCCATTCAACTATGAAGAAACACTTTGTGGAAACCTGATCTCCAAATCCTTTACTCTGCATGGGGTTCTTTCATTTCTTTTTACTTTTGGCTTCTGATGTAGAAAAGAAATTAAACCACGTCTACCTACTTTCATTTTAAAACAGTGCGTACGGGCAAAATTGCTGTTCGCGAATATATAGACATAAGCTATTCAGCTTTCTTTAAACTCTTTCAGAAATAGTAAAAGCTACTACTGCTTATGGTAGTTCAGTAGATACGCAACAAAACAATTGTTTTACTTTTACAAGTCCCTCACTTTATAGTTTATAGCACATTAACTTGCAAAACCAACTGAACTAAAAGAACAGTAGGAACTGCTGGTGCGGTTCTTCCCGTAGGTTTTATGAAGGAGCCGTTTTGAGGGACTTTTAGGGATTCCCCAAAGAGTTGGAAAAGTTAATATAGAAAACATTATTATTGAAGGCCTGGAGGGTGGAGAGGAACATTGAAGAACTGGCAACGAAGAGTTGTGTCAGGAGATTAGTTTCCTCTTAAACAACCATTGTTTCCCGAAACTCCTTAAAAGTCACCTTATACACACATACACTTCATACTCCAGACTGCCGAGGCACACAAAACTCAAAGAACTATTTAAGATAAACAGATTCAAACTTAATTATCCTCAAGTTTACTTTACATGAATCTTTTCAAACTGCCATAAGCGAGTAAATATACAGAACTTTGTTAATTATACTTCAAACTAATGAGACGTGACAGAGTCGTGGTAATCGAGAAGCCTTAAAGTATTAAGTTACTAGTCACCATGTACAGCATAAAGTATTTTCACTACTGACCGTATCTTCTCTGTCTTCGTGTTATCCTTAAAGCTTTGTTGTTCACTGGAGACCTTCCCAATCAGTCCAATTACTGTCGTAGTAAGTAACAAGACCCACGATTTGAATCTCCTCTTATTAATTTATTCATATCATGAAGAATCAGTTTACTTTCTCTGGAAGCCCAAATACCTACCTCTACTTCCCCAGACTATAAAGACAAACTCATTACCTAAAACAAGTAAGAAGTAAATCAGCAATTCAAATTGTCTCCAAGTTTTGTGAGAGATAAAAATTTATTCATGGAAGTTAGCACTTAATTAAAATCCCAAACTCAATCACAACAAGGGGATGAAGCATACATGAATAAGTAATAATATGAAGTATGAGTAGAGTTCTCAAGTTAAGTGAAGGAGCTAGAGAGACACACTATCAACAAACTACGGTACAAAAGTAATTTGTCTGAAGAATTTACAAACACATCTCAGACACACACGCGTTGTTCTCTCATACAAAATTAAATTGAGTGTTGAATAATTACTTTCTTACTCGGGTGAAGTCCCAAAGAAGCTGTGTAAAAGACTGGAGACTTAATTTAAGACTCTCATGAATTTATTATTATTGTGTCATGTTTAAAAGAACTGAAAGAACAAAATACTTGACAAATAAGATTCTCCCGTATCACAAATCACTCATCCCTTTACAGACTTGACAAACACGTCTTCCACCTGTACTTGTTGAGATTCATGGTCATCTCCTTCCTCTCCTTCAACAAGGGTGCAAGTACATACTGAGCATCCATCTGGGTCAGTAGTTTCTTCACAATGGGTTGGATCACATGAATAGTCAGTAGGCTTGGAAGGACATGACCGTTCCATAGAGATTGCTGGAGGTAAAGGCGGACAGGCATTTTGAATACATGTGACTGTGGGTGGAGTCACACATTGACACACAGGGACTCCACAAGGCATAGGGGAGTCTGGAGATAACTCGTCTAATCTTTCATCACCACCAACTATGGCTCCCAAAGGAAGCGTTTCGTTTCCAAATGTGCATGAGAGTACACCTTCGGAAGTTAATTGTTCGATTGTTGGCTCACTTCCACAAGTAGAGAGACAATCAGATTCACTTCGGAAGTTGTTCTTATTTCCTCCACATCCTGAGTAGACGAAAGGAATGCAGGTTGAGTTCTGAGAATTCCAGGCGTACCGCAGAGAGTTCGCCTTACATGAACCTCGTGACGGTGCCAGCTTGCATGACGCTATATGGGATATGCAAAAGGCAATTTGGGGATTAATTTATTAGAATTTTGGTATATATGGGGAATATGGTTGAATGAAGTCTTAGAAGTATCAAGGGAAGTTTGATTTATTCCCGTTTCTTACCTTTATCTCTGTCATCAGATGGTCTTTCTGGTCGGATCGAGTTGTCTCCTCCAGATCTCCATCTCATTGGACTATTCGCTTCGTGATTGATGGCCACATCGTCATTCTCAGGGTTTATACCCACCGGTCTTCGCCAAGAAGTTGACATCCTTCCCCCGATTCCTTCATTTTGTGCTGGTGCTACTCCACCAGAAAGATCCGGTCCAGAATTAGCCTTACAAACGCTTTCGCATTCTTCCAACGAAGTAAATCTGTTTGCATTTCCAAAACATCCCGAGTATAAGAAGAAAGAACACTTCCGTGTCTCAGCGTTGAAATAGTAGGACGGAATTATTCCCGGACAAGTCCCTGTTTTCACTGGAAGTCGGCATCTTTCCAAGTAACTCGATGCAGGTGGTTGGAAACTTCCATTTGGATTTGTTTCTGTTAGAACGTCAAGAATCACATAAAAGACCCCATTTATTTTTGAACTGTCAGCAGTTACGAAATTTAATGGGGGTTGAGGATTATATCCCCACTTGTCTTGGTAATGAATGGGCTTTACTTGGGCTACTTGTAGCATTCCCCTCCGTGTTGTAATGTGTAGAATGGTCTAGTGTGGTCAATGTTTAAGTAATACTCACCTTCTGGAGGAATAAACGAAGGTCCTGCAGGTGGATGAGGTGGAAGAGATCCCGACCTCGAGTTGCCCTCACCAATAGGTCTATTTCTATCAGGACTGCATCTACTTCTGCATTCCCTGCCACTTAAAAAGTTGTTTCCATTGCCTTCGCACCCTCCGTAACTAAAAGTCTGGCATACTTTAACCTTCGAATCGTAAAAGAACCTCCTTTTTTCTTCGTTGCAAGGTCCCCTCTCTGAGGGCAAAGAGCAGAGATCAACATCATCGCCTTCAGTGACAGATTTACTAGAGGAAGGTTCAGAAGCAGGTTCTTCTCCAAAGTGAACCATAGTAGAATCTCCAGGAGACGAAGAAGCTGGAACACTTGTGCGTAAATTGTCGACAGGAATAGAATTGGTGCATGTAGCCTCACAGGAGTCTTTAGAGTAAAAGTTATTACGATTCCCTCGGCATCCTCCGAAGATAAAAAGTTGGCAAGAGTTTTGCTCAGGAGAGAAGAACCATCGGGGAAAGTACCCTCGACAAGTTCCTTTTCGGATTGGCATTGTACATGGATCCACTTCAGTCACTAATAAAAGTCATTCGATTAGAAAAGAAATCCTTTTGGTCAAAGAGACTATATGGCTTTTCAAGAGGTAGACTAGACATTAGATGACTTTGACGTATTGACTCTAATTAAACGAGTCGCTGACTCAAATGAGATATACGCTACAATTTGACTCACCCTGGATGATTCTTAAGGTAGGAGAGTCTCCTATCCGTCCGCTTCTTCCTAAAAGTTCTTCACCCTCATTTCCCACGGTTTCATTGCACAGCCTTTGACAATCGGAAATTGACACGAAATTATTGGCATTTCCTCCACATCCCGTGTAGCTGAATGGTTCACAAGTCTTTGTTTCCGGGTTGTAGAAGAATCTTGGTCTAGATCCTTTACACTTTCCTACTTCTTGGGGAAGCTGACAAGAATCTTGGGAGAGTGATATGATCTTTGGTGACCACATAGGAGGAGGAGATGGAGGTTTGGATAATGAAGGATCAGAAGAAGCTCCAATAATAGTAATTGGAGTGCGTGAAGATCCTGGCAGTGGTGGTAATGGAGGAAGACTTGTGGAAGTAGAAGAGACAGATTCACTTGGTGCCGGAACTTGTGGGGTTTTCTTATCATCAGCTATTAATTAACGGAGAGAGACCAATTAGATTTTATTGCGTTGGCTAATGTGCCTCGTAGGATTTGAGTTTTAGACTTTCTTTATTCCCGTGAATTGCCCAAATGGTCGTGAAATAGTCCTGAGAGTGCAATAGAAGAATACAAAACTTACGGCATTCCCAAGAAATGGGACAGCAGCTGGCTGTTCCATCATCAGATTGGAAGTAAACAGGTGCACAACCCTTGGCCAGATAATGAGAGTAGTAGATTTCTATTCCGCAGTCTATGTTCTCGCAGAACTCGTCCGTAAGTGTGTCTAAATGAAATTAATAAGGTGGACACGTTTTAGTAGGCAGATTATGCCTATGAAAGCTACACGAAGCTTGTTAAACATTGTGGAACCTAGCGGAGCATATACACTCTTGTAGGTTTTGTCCTTCATTCATTCACTTCATCTACTCATTAAGCATACTGGGAACTTTCTCCTATAAGACTTACTATTAAATCCTTTCTGGCAAATACACTTCCGACATGGAAACTTCTTTGGGTAAAATCTCTGTCCTTCAAAATACGCAGTCCCATCCACTTCACACTTGAACATGGGAGGTTCAGTTGGTGTTTCGGGTTCTTGGACTTCAGGATGTGGTGGTTGAATGATTGTAAGCGTATCTAAAGAAATCCATGCATCAGACTCAAGTCCAACACTTTCTTAAGCCAATAAGTAAGAAATGTACCATTAAGACACATAAAGTCATAAGCGCAACACCCTCCTCGCTTGTACAAAGGTAGACACGAGTTATTCTTCCCAGGAGCATAAACTCCAAAGTTCTCAGGACATTCTATTGCAGCACAAGTAATCTGAGGTGGTCTTGACTCATCCATATCAACGCACATACACTCTGCTCTGCAACTTCCAGAGTCTGAAGCTTCTGTCACAAACTCTCCTGGAGAATACAACTTGCCCCGGTAGGAACACTTTCTCCTTTCTCCAGAAGACTCTTCAACACCCAAACTTCTTCCTCCTTCAACCGTATTGTTCATTGAGGAAGCAGTCTCGCCTTTGTCAGCTAATTAACCAAAGTACCTTTCGTTAATGAAGTTAACACGCTCTCCTTGCATTAACTTATAATCTCATTGTACTCGAGACTTACGACAATCAAATCTAGTAGGGCAACACGCTTTCCCGTCATACACAGGTTTACATCCAAAAGTAGTGTAATGAGTGTAGAGAGCCCAAGGGCAATCGATGTTGGAGCATTCTGGATCTGATTCAGTCAAAATATTTAGTTACTTTACATTCCAAATACAAAATGCTTCTGATTGTACTTAAAAAATCGCGAACACTTAATAATATACACCAGACACCCTCAAACTATTCCGTAAAGGATTTGCTTTCTTAGGTCTCTTACCTTCAGCAGGAGTGTCCCCACCACAAGTCCTTACGCAATCCTTAGCAGTATCAAATCTATTTTGATTTCCTCCGCACCCTCCATACTCAAACTTTTCACACCGGTTGTGTTCTTTATTGAAAAAGTATTTGTTCATGATAGCATAGCAATTTCCTTGGTCCTTAGGCAGGGAGCATAACACTCCCGACGATAGGGATTGAATAGAAGGACCCTGAGGTGATGTCGTATTGTCACCAGATAATATTTCAATTGGTTGGTCTTCTCCTGCCAAAGATGATCTTGACTCCTCATACTTTCCACAAGCCGCTTCGCAGATTTCTCTATTCAGGAAATTATTTTCTGTTCCGCGACATCCTCCATAAAGGAATGTTACGCATTCTCCTTCTGTTACGTTGTACGTCCATCTCACCTTTGCAGCTCGACATCGGAAACCTGGAGTCTCTGGAGGTTTCTCGCATATGCTAAGGTCTGAGTCTGATGAATGGAAAAGAGAGAAAGTGGATTGAATTGGAGAAAGATAAATTCATATGTGACAAGGTGAGGTCAACAGGGTTATTTATTAGTTGGAAAGAAGTGAAATGTGTTTCGAAGGGTGATTTACTAGGTTGTGTGGAACGTGAGAAGCGTGTGTGTATTAAAACATAAGGGCTACCTGATATGTCCCCAAAGGATTTGAAGGTAGTGGTGGTGGTGGTTGAAGGCTTACGAAGATGCTGAGCACAAGTGGTTTCGCAGTCAGTAAGCTCTCTGAAATTGTTTCGATTGGGTCCACAACCTCCAAAGATGAAGGTTTCGCACTTTCCTTCAGCTTTATTGAAGAAAAATCTAAAAGGACGAGAAAGGGATTGATAAAAAAGGCTTATCAACTTTATCCATGTGTGGAATGCTTTCTGTGTAACCAGCTCCCTGAGTTCATTTATCATTTTGGTCGAGAGGAAAATAAATGTATAAGAAAGCTAATGGAAGTGGCAAGGGGAGCTTTTGGTGGTGGATTGCTTCATCGAATGGGGAAGTATATAGAGCGGATGGAGTTTGCAGATGGTGAGTGAAAAAAGCTAAGGAAATGAAGGGTAAACGAGTATCTGTTGAATTCACCTTGGCATTGAGGCTTTGCAGGGGCCAATTTTCTTGGGATCAAGGCAAGGATCATCATCCACATCTTCTGACTTCAATTTCTCTCCTTTCGATGGTACTCGTGGAATATTTGTCTTTAGTTTACTCGTGAATTCTTCCAGAGACTCGGCATCCACAGTTTGCTGTTGTTGTTTGGATGATTCATCTGATTCAGATGAGGTTTCATCTGGTGATGCCCCTGAAGAGAGATATTTTTATGATCTTTAGATTCATTCTATTCTCATGATTATGCAGATATACCGAAAGTCTTTTTGCTAATCATCTATTACAACCAGAGGTATTGTTTGATGCACTTTTGAATAGTCTGCGATATCAGGTTATACAACTGTTTGTGAAACACAAGCTCTATTGTATGCTAATAAGGCTAGGCCACTATGACACGAATACAAAAAGCTGAAATTGTGAGCTGAAGCAAAATTGTCGAGAAAGAATCTGCATTGCTGGGAGAAATTTTTGAACAGCACAAATCTGCAAAAGGTTTTAAATGCTATCAAAAGAACTACAAAAATCACTTACTAGGATATCCTGATGTGCTTTGAAGGATCAATCCAAAGCACAAAATCCACACCAACCGCTTATCCATGATTGCAGTCACCCTTCCGATACTTAATCTTCTAATCACTGATTCCTAGCAAATGTAACTGATGTGAATCTATAAAATATTAAAACTATTTAACAGCTTCTCGACAAGCTTTGACAGTCTTGTAACTTCGAATGATTTCAACTCTCAAGTGTAATGAATACTACACTCGAATTCCTTAGTTGTCTTTGTATTTATATTAAGACACAAGTCAACATAAGAAAAAGAGATTCTAACATCTCTCTGCTTCCTAAAAGACCTTGACGTCAAATCTCTTAAGCATAATTTCAGTGTACAAAACACACACACTCACCCCTCTCTTCAGACTCTCTCATCTTTAAATTCTCATCTCTAAATGGACTTATGAAATTATGTAAATTCTGTCCAAGAACCCAATCACTCCCATGCTGAGTAAGACAGATTAGAGATGCGGTGATGTCATGAAAATATTTTTAAACTTGGTTGTTCTCGGTATATCTGAATCACAAAGAGGTAGGGTCCATTAATAATGAGAGATCAATGGATCAGCATGCTCCATCGCTTGTCCAGTCTCAACAGACATCTTCACATGAAGATCAAGAGTCTTTAAGACTTCATCTGTGTTTGTATCTTACGTGTGTATTATTCAGTAGACTGAGGATACTTTTGCGAATCTTCAGTGGATCTCATATATGCAATACTCTGCCTGTAGTGGTAGTATTTTAATTCTGTATAATTATTTTTACCCTTTGAGTATCATAAGGTCAAGATCTGCTTAATGTTTTATTATGGACAGAATCAGAGCACATAAATGAGAAATGTGATGGATTCCAATGAAACTGCCCAACCTTGTTCTTCAAAAGATTTACGTACTCTCGTCTTTTGCCAGCTTCTTATATTTTAGCTATTCATTTTTCTACCAAAACATCTTGTTTTTACACCAAATTCTTAGATTTCTATACGGAAATGTTTTTGTCAAACAAACTGAGTGCTATGTGATCACATTCATTAGAAATGAGCTCCCGGATATTTGCAATAGGCTAACTAATGAATACAAAATGGATACATACAATTCTGGGAATGACTCTTTGAAGATGAGATGTTGGGACTTTGGATATGCGCGTGTTTGCAAATAATCCACGGCAAATAAAATCCTTCGTGAGTGATCTTCCAAGAGTTTTATGCATGTATTCAAGTCTATAGGGCTATAGTGATTGTACAGACTCACCTTGTGCATTAGTCACTCATTCTGTCAAACTGAATGGAACCTTTTATTTTGTATATGTGAATCCACCTTCTCTCGCATTATTAAGTTTTTAAACATCTCGTCGTTTATGGTGAAAGTCAACTTGAACTTCTGGTTAATCTCCTTCCACATAAGAGAACACCTGCATCCTGTTGCGGCACTCCGGGGAGTCCCACTGAGATTAAAGATGCAAACAAAACACGCTCACATATAGTGACTTCCAATCCTTCCTTGAACTTTCCAAGCCATGTTACTATTTGTACAGAAACCTCAATAAGCACTTGAGTCCCAGAGGATCGCTTTCCCCGCTCTACCTTCCACCTCCAATTTACTTTCATCTCCTTGTCAGCATCAATACGACCTTTCCTTTGTACTTTGTACCAGTGTCTCGTTGACTCGTATGCCTCATTAAATCTTACAATCCCTAATCACTAGAATACAACCATCACAATAAACTTTACTAGTCTACAGGGGTTCGATGTTCGATGTTCGATGTATCTTTCTCTTTAATGCGGGTGTTATGGTTTGGCTTCTTCAATGAGCCTCCTTTCACCTTCCTTGTTCCTTCATAAACATTTAGGCGCATAAATAATAATATGAAGGCTGCGTGAGGTACTAGTAATCTATACCGAAATATAAAACCGCTTCAAACACCGTTTGAGTTGGTTTACGAAGCGACGCAGAATACGCTTTGATGGTTTAAATCAACACGATTTACGTGGTACACAAAATGTTCATGCATCAAAGATCAAATGCTCCAGGAATATTGTCCTTCTAATCAATTGTATTAATGAGGAATGCAAAAAGCAAGGACGATGGAGGCCAGTGTTGCTTTTAGTTTTGTAAATGTATACCGGATTTCCTTTTCAAGCTTGTGTGTGTAGAAAAAAGTCGGAGAAAAAGTACATTCTCATCTCAGAATGTAATAAATCCTAAAAGAAACATATTTGGTTTCATTGCAGCTTCTGGCTATCCAAGAATTCTGTTCAGCAACGAAAGAGTACTGTCCAAAGGGAGACGCAGGACTTCCAGGAATCACAGGGAATCCGGGGAAACCAGGTTCCAAGGGAGAGAAAGGAGACCACGGACTTCCGGGTGAGTCTGGTTCAAGGTGAGTCCAAGACAACTACCCTCCTCGTCCATTGAGTTATTCATGTGTACGGTTGAAATGGTCCTAACTTAAAGAACGTGTAACCCTTCGTTATAAATTTAGAGGTCCCCAAGGCCCTCCTGGCCTCACAGGCATGAGAGGTCCCAAAGGTGAAGCCGGAATCCCAGGTAGGTATTCATCTGAAGAATTAATTCAATATAATTCCACTCCACCTACTCCATACCTCCCACAACACGCGGCCTTCCTTGCCTCATCATCACGCATCGGAAATCCCAACCTGAACTTTAACTAACCATTACTCCCTGTGGGAAACTATTACACGAATCCAACATACTACTAATATATTATAGACCATATGTATTCCACATTCACTTTCCTAAAGAGCATCCTTCTGCTGCTGCTGGTGATGACGGGCAATCTACCAAAGAGAAATGAACTCATGGAAAGGAAATGTCACAAATGAATGTCCCGAGGAGAAAGCTCAAATGAATGATCTCTCATGAAGCCCAAAACTTATCCCCATTCATCCTTAGGACACATTTCTCATGTTGCTTTCCTTCCCACCCTAAACATACTTTTTGTTACTCATACGGCCTCATCTAATTTGTGTTCTTTCCTTACAAATCCCTTCTAATAAAAAATATACTTTAGTATTTATTCACTTTCAGGTCTTCCTGGAGCAGATGGACGAGATGGCTTACCCGGAGAGCCTGGTAGGTTTTTACTTTCGCTTATACAAAAAAGTCCCATTATTACCAACGTACAAATATTATTACGTGTATCCCCTCTTATAGCAATACTAATATGTATATTACAAACCCATGAAATATCTAATCGTATTGGGCTTTCTTTCTTCCTCCAGGTTTGGATGGAATTCCAGGTCGTTCAGGTCTAGACGGTATGCACATTCCACTCCACAAATTGATTCAATGAATTATAAAACTTCTCAAGTATTATTGACTTTTACTCTTTCAGGAATCCCTGGCATCGACGGCATCCCCGGATTAGACGGTATGTATTGAAATATCACCGAAAGTTTATGTTTTTTCCTGAAGATTATTGTATGCTAAGGTTATCCGTGTTTATTCATAGGCCGCTCAGGAACGAATGGAACTAATGGAGCGGATGGTAAGACGGAAAAAGCTGTAGAAGCCACGGAGAAAGTGCACTTCCTTCCTTCCCCCACTTTCCCTCCCCTCCCCTCCCTCCCTTCTGTATTACTTTACTAAACTTCGATCATTAAAATAAGATATTTATGTGATCGCACTGGCCATTAGTCAAATAATTCATTGTCTAGTAGGGTAACTTTTCAAATTTTTCATTCCTCAGTCTAATGACAAAATAAAGTAGTTTTTCCATTACATAAGCAAAATACTCTCTGAGCTAAAGGCTAAGAATGGCTAACCTTAAGAAGAAAAGAAGGGAGAGAGAGAGATGCAGGTTAAAAAAAGCAGTTGAAATCTCCATCATTTCCTAGAAGCTTTACTTCCTCCTTCGTGGTTGTTTTGTCAGGTCTCTTCCGTCTTGACTCTGTGTGTGTGTACCTCTCCCTTCCTTCTGATGGATTGTTTCCAACTTGTTATGCCCAACTTTCCCCATTTCTTTTAAAACTCTCTCTGTTTGAGGTTACACTCGGGAGAAATTGGGATGTACATTTATAACGTCTAAAGTGATGATAATGTTTTCTGTGTGTATCTACTTAGGTACTCCTGGACCTCCTGGACCTCATGGACCAACAGGACCTAGAGGTAAGTTTCACTTGTATAATTATTTCATGTTTGAGTGGTGCTATCATCACCAAAAAGGATCTTTCCACCAGCTCCGAGTTTTCCTCAACTTTCTCTCCTCCAAAACGAATTACTGTTGATGAATAAGTAATTGAATTAGTTTGGAGTAGACGTAGGTAACCGAGTAAGACAGGGAGTGTCACAAAATGATAAATTATTATGAGAATGACACTCCGCTTTACAATGGAAATTACTGTGTTTAGCAATTCTATTGTTTGGTGTGTAGAGAGTTATAAGGAGATGTGTAAGGATGCTTGATGCTTCTTCACGAGTTGTACTTTCCATGAAATGTCTAGTCTGGAGGAGGATTCAATCCTTCGTTGTATTATTAAGGGATCATATTACATTATGCACGTCGTAGAAAGTTATGACACTCTTCTGTCTCTCGTATCTCAGTTGTTAGTCTCCTTGTTGTCTCTTCTTATAGAAAATCAATAGAGATATTCCACAAGTCACCATCACTTTTCTCAGACACTGAAAGTTCATCCACGTATACTTCCAGTGGGTATGGATGATTATAACTCTGAGATAGAATTCGGAGTGTGGAAATTCTTGCCACATACCTATATAAGTTGTCTTCTTGTTTTATATCAAGTTGTCTTGGTCCAGTGAATTGGGGTGTGTGGTCATAAACCTAAATTCATGTTGATATCATGATACTTAAGGTACAAAGACTGCAGCATGAAACGGAACTCAGAAATTCATTGGTAATAAATGTTGCAGTAAGGTTGTT
>JAQGAB010000042.1:0-59563 GCA_034696565.1 Isotomurus graminis
AATATTTCACGGCGTCACGAATCCACTAATTAGCTTTACCACTAAGTAAGAACCACAGAAGATTGTATGAAGGCCTAATTATTATTTTATGTATGCGCTTCTTCTTCCTTTTCACATCTCATATGTGTTCATTGTTTGTGGCATTTATTTCACTCTTGGCAATAGTAATAATAATGTGTTGTTCATGAAGCATAGCCAATAACACACACGGATCTTCTTGTCATACTCAACTTTTTCTTTTTGTCCGTAGGAAAGAACATTAGCATCATTAAAAATTCTCTCTCTCTCCTCCTTACCGGGTCAACTGCCCATGAAACTCGTCAAAAAATCGCACGAAGTTGGATATGAAGTAGCCATTATTATGTATCATTACTGTGTGTGCGTATGCATAGCACAATAATATGAGAATGTTCACAAGTTCACACAAAAGTATTAACGAGAGAGGTCTCAACTACGCTGCAAAAGTACTAATGGACATTGATATACTCCTAAAGATTGATGCAGTGCAATACTTAAAGAAAAAGAGAAGAGCCGTTATTTCTAGAAAAAGTCTTAATGTACTCTTCTTGCGAATACTGTCTGAGTGAGTTTAAGTATGTAATTCTATACTAAACTAAAAGGAAGGTGGTGTATTGTAGTAGTAATGGAATTTTCGTAGAAGAGACATTGACGTAAATATGGGATACACGGGGAGGTTTGGAGGTGCACTACATTTCACGTTAGTTGGTTGTAATAGTTTTTTTGGTACGGGTTTTCCTCAAACAATTGCCACTTGTCTTGTTCCAAAAACTTTTGAGAACATTTTAATCTTTTCCTTTTGTGAAGTAACAAAATAGCGTAGTGTAAGAACTAAAGTAGTAGTGTAGTCATAATTGCATGAGAAATACTATCGAAACAAAGTATATAAATAACATTAGTTCACAGTTTGGAAGTTCTTAGCTTGAATGTATAAGATAACCAGAGGAAAGAAATAATTTATTTCTTTCAAAAGTAAAATAAATGGTAAATAATATTATTTATTGGGAGATTATGAAATGAATGGTTATTTCTTTGGAGCAAAAGTTTGTGTGGTGATAAGTTGGTAATAATTGTTGTCTTGTGGAATTTCCTGTATAAAACTTGGAGATCTCAAATGGTTAAAGTAAAGTTAAATTATTTGTATCCATTCTATCGTACCTAAAAACCTGATTGTACAGAGATAGAAACACGTGGCACTTAATAACACGTAACTTCACACTGATGGATCAAGTCATATATATGTAACATAGATATAAATTGTCATTCCAATTAGAGAATATCTCTGGCAGCCTTTAATTACTGAAAGCGTTAGAAGAGTGTGAAAAGGACGAAAGAATAAATGCGTAACAGTGTCATTCTTAGGAGAAAGCGAGTATATAAGTGTGCGGATGTGGATTTTGTTTCTGGACATAATGATAATGATGGCGATACTTTTTTCGATGATGAGACGTAATGATACGGAGGAGAGATGACAGGAGAGGAGGAATGTGAGGAGAAATAATAATAATGGGTAAGGAGATGCCAAGGAAAGGAAGTTTTAATAGGACATGAGAGGCGTCAATTTTAATGGGCCCAGTCTGAAATAATGGCTGCCTGATAAGGAAACTTCACCTAAATCACCCAAATTTTGCCGATTCTCACTTCTTTTCTCTCACTTTTACTTCGGTTGGCCCAAAAGACAAAAAAATCTCAGGGGTTTGCGAAAAAATCAAATGTGTAGGCTACTATAAAGTCCATTTCGCACTGTGGGTACTTGCGAATATGTGAGCTTGTGCTGTTCTCCCTTATGCCTTATATTGCGTTGTTTAAGCATTTGAAATAAATATTTATTTAAGAATAACTTAATGCAACGTGTGGATAAAATGATTACTTAACTAAACAGAGGGAAAGATTGGTAGGTGTTTATAAACACTGCCATCCGTACATCCGTGTGCACTTCAAAAGGAAAGGTTCCTTTCTGGAAAGAATGTGTGTGAGGTACTTTCCCACATAAAAAAGAAAAAGTTGGTGTTATTTCATTGAAAGATGCGAGGAGAGAATGTGATACAATCAAAGGTTTGTCTTGAACTAACCACACACACACAAAGAAGAGTTTTTTCGAGCAAACCTTTCTTTTCCCTAACTTCCGGTTATCTAATGAACTAATGGAATTAAATCTTGTGTGTGAGTCTCAGTAGACCAATTGTGAAGGGCGAAGGAATTACTCTATCTGTTTGAGACAAACTTTCACACACACAGAGAGAGAGAGGCTTTCCTTTCTGGGAAGTCAGTGAGGTACTTAGCTGATGCATATATAGAGAGAGATGGGCACAACCTAATAATGGATAGGGAGAAAGCAGAGATGTGGAATATTCTTGGGTGGATGAATTCACTTCATCTCCACCCACCTACTTAGAAAGAAAAGACTCGTTTTATCAAACACTTTTGGATACGAGCTTAAATGTAGAGAGGAATAAAGAAGCGATAGGGAGATAGTGCACACACATTCAGCTGGATGAAGTCTTTGTGCGAGATAATTTTCACACTTGGTGAGAGATTTCTCCTTCATACTTCATTGGATTCTCTCTCTAGCTCTGTTGGATTAGACAGGGAAGAATAAAGTAAAACAGAAAGAAGTCACACAATTGACTAGCA
This sequence comes from Isotomurus graminis, assembly GCA_034696565.1. NCBI lineage: Eukaryota > Metazoa > Arthropoda > Collembola > Entomobryomorpha > Isotomidae > Isotomurus > Isotomurus graminis. The sequence continues at coordinate 2,653 of JAQGAB010000042.1, forward strand.
AGGAGAGAGAGAGAGAGACCACACCAAACCAAAGTAAATCAAAAGAAATCTAAACATCCGGAAGAAGATTTCCCTTCTTCGTTGTTTTATCTCTGGAATAAATGCAGACACGTACGAGAGCTGGCGACCTTACACGTTCTTATATATAAGATCTCAGATGGCACAGGTTTCTTGAGAGAAAAGATTTCAAGGAATAAAGTTCCTAGAGATTCATGTGAATGAATGCCTTTGAAAAAGAAGTTCAAAGAAACCGAGAGTCTGGTGTAATCAATTTCGTGCTGTTTTATGGAAATACCTTTAATTAATTATTCGTTTCTTTATGCTTTGTAACAACAAAGTGCCAATTTTTTGTTACAACGGAAATGAAACCCTATGAGGGCAGAGTAATTACGGGTTTTACAAGTTAGGCAAGTAGACACGTGTATGTATTATCAGATGAGGGGGCAAATGAATAAAGTAGATATATTTTAATTAAAGTATAACTTTGTTAAGATGCGGAATAAAAGATTAGGCTGGGTAACTGCCCTCCTCACAACGTCTAACTTCCTGTCTGCATTCCTCATAAGGACTATCTAAGTAGGTAGGGATAGATATTTAAGAGAATATAAAACTTATAATAGCATGAAAGGAAAGAAAAAGCCGCAGATTCTGTGTAGTGTTAATCGTATAATAAGAAAGATTCAGACTTTATTTAGAGACACACACGCAACATATTGTTTGATACAGCTTCAATTAAAATTGAGAAGTGCAGTGGCATTAATATTTTGGATTTAAAAAGCGATGTTTAAAGGTCTGTACCTGTTACACATAGCATAGCGTACATGGAAAAGCTAAGAAACAAATGGAAGAAATGAGATTGTAAAACATGTTCTGTATGAAAGAAGAGCTTAGCTTGTTGGTAGTTATCAATAAGAATCTTCCTCGGCTCATGTTCAGATGATCTCTGAATGCAATGGGCAGTCAATGTAACGCGTCTTTTGCGTGTGATCTATGAAGTCTGAGATGGAGATACAAATAGAAATAAACACGAATTACGAAGAACACGAAAGATAAAGTTTTGAATTTGGTAAAGCAGAAAATCTGGTCATGACCTGACAGAGGGAGATGCACGTAATCGTAGGCTAATTGGGAGGATTATATTGTACAGATCGAGATAAATCAATGAGCGACTACCTGCAGGCGATTTCATCGAGAAACCGCAATCTAGCAAAGAATATTTCCGATGTAGCTTTTTATTTCTTTTATTGCTGAGAGGAATTCTTTTTATTGTGTTTGAAGAGATTTAGAGGAAGTAAACTATGCTTTTTTGATGAGTTTGCAGATGGTTCCTGTCTATAAGTAAGAGTTGCATGTTGGAGCATACCAGGTGGTTTATCCGCTAGGAGATTAATTCCAATAAATCAATCCATATTCCGTGTTGACTTTAAATGTGTTTTCGAGTTCATATGAAAGGATTTATAAAAAATGTATCTCAGCGATAACTTTCAACCCAGCGCATCCCAATTTTGATAAAATTTATAACAAAGAGAGTGGATTTTTTATTTTAAATAAAATATTAAAAAATGGTATTCACAATAGAAAGGGACACCGACCAGACAGATGAACCTTCAGTTTGAAGTCAATGGTAAACCACAAATCGACAATTTGTTCAATTATCAGCTTATTAGTAGGAACTTGGAAATCGGATGTGGTATTCTTTGTCACACATCAAAAAGTTTAATTTCATGTGAGGTTCCCATTAGGTTTTGGGATGCAATTGGGTTTTTCATATTGGGTTGAATTTTTTAACCGATGGGACGCGCAAAAATGACAAAGACCTTAATATATTTCCATTAGACAATATTGGGATGGAAAAATCTAATAACCCTTTCACATCAATATTTACGTCTTCAGTTAAATATTCGGGAGACATATCTATAATACAACAAAATTTCCAAAGATTTCATTAAAACGGAATCGTCACAATGCAAATATTGATAACATTGTTTTTTATTTTAGATCGTATGGAGGCTTATCCAATAACAATAATGAGACTGATTGGATTCTACTCTGTCTGGAAAACCATCGGAGACAGATGGAAAAAGAAGGTAAGAAACGTAGCAGCTCTCAAGTCTCTACTCGTTATTGATTGATTGATCTATTTATTAATACAATGAACCACCCTCGGTAGGGCCATCAAGTCATTACGGTTCAAGGAAAAATGATCCTTAGAATATGTGTTCAAAACTGGGCTCAAGTGTATTTGCAAACAATTCGCTTGGTAGGCTGCTTAGGGTGATAATCTTATTCTTCCTAAACCTCTTGCAAACTTTAAAAAAAACAAGACTATTTAACTGCATAGTGAATCAGCTATGCTAAAGCTCTGTGCAATCCTGTTTATTCACCAGCTAATAACATTACAGTTGAGTTTATTTTTTAACCTGAGAAATAATGAAAAGAATGAAATTAGACGTCAAGAAGGATGAAGAAGAATAGCCTCTTTGTCATTTATTTGTCTTGGCTTGTCTCTCCCATTTCATGACTCACATGATGAGTGACTGAAATTCTGAGATTGTCCATCTCTCTGGTGAATCTCGTCAGTTTAAACTTGTTAATAATATAAGCACCGCAGCTTTTATATGCCAGAGGAATGAATGCTTGTGACTCAAAGAAATATAGGAACCTTTCTTTCTCATGAAAAAGTAAATTGAAAAAGAAGGAAATAATATAGTGAGATTGTATGTAAATCCTTTCCTCACGCTGAGCAAATATAAAATAAATAAACACGAGAGTATGACACCACCGACATAGGACTGCCATTCAAAATTACATCCATTCTGATAGTTGTCAGCGATGTTCTTTACAACAAGAATCTCCTTATGAAAGATTGTTATCTTGAGATGATCTTCCTGTTGGTACAGACTTACAAACCAGCATCTGAGGTAATAAGCAGCCCGTTCATTTGTAATAAAACACATTAAATGTACCATAGTTAATCCTCTGCTTCTTTTCTTGTGTGAATTGTGATTACACTCGTCGTAACCCGGAGTCATTATTATTATGTATGCTTGATGAATATGCATGGAGTGTGGAAGAATGGATATTATTTCACGCTCCTTCATCACCACCACCGAAAGGTTTATAATCCTCGTCATATCATCACGCGAGTAATTGATGCCGAATGTGTGAGACAAGTTTGAAATGATGTTGACCATAAAAGCAAAGCATGCATGGTAATCATGAAAGAAACAAATTAGAGAGCACAACGAGGTACAAATTATTCGTGAGTGCCACTGCCACTTACTCAAAATTAGGTGGAAGACAGTCAACCACCAGAGAACAATGTGAAAAGAGAACTTGTTTAATGGGCGTTTTTTAATTCACTCACAATGAGTTCCGTTATTTCATACTTGCTAAATTTCTTTAATTTCAAAGTAATTTAGTCAACTTGTAATAAGTTGACTGCGTGGCTGAGAAATTCTTGAGACATTTGATGTCATTTCGTTCCGGTTAAAAATGTGTTTTTTATCCGCACACTTGTACTGCAGCATAATATATAATAGTATAATCCAATATCCGATGCTAATGAATGATGAATGTAATAAAGAAACAGTTCATCTAGTTTTCTAATTGCCCATTGTTGTTCGGATGCTTTTTACGTAGATTCTGCGTGTATGAAGAAACTTACAATCACACGAATATGAAATTGCTAAGAATATTACTCCTTTGTATGTTGTTGAGCACACATGACTTTTCTCCACGGCGTGTTCATCTAATTCACATTTATTTGTGGTGCAAGTGAGAATAATTACACGTAGACAAATGAGGTGTGTAAACGAGGTGATTGTGTGCTGGAATAGGAACCCTGTGGATTCCACCTCCTTCTAATTAGCAATGAGTTATTGTAATACTTCTCTTCATTAATATTAAGGGAGGAGATTATGTTCTTCAACAAGCTATGCGACGGATAGACACACTCATATACTTATTCGTAGGTTCGTTTTGATTTCATAAAGGGTCTAATGACACTGTATAAGGTAATCAACAAGTCATAAGGAGCGAAGAAACTGCTAAGGAGGCTCTTATTAAATGTTGTAAAATAACTGAGTGTGAGGTTGTAAAACAATTTTTTAAGATTTCTGCAGATTCCTTAGATTTAGTTTCCCAGCGTGAATAAATGCAAAGTAAAAAGTTGCTTGTGTGATAAGGCAGTTGAACTGCAAAAGCAATGTAACTCTATTAATAATTATTGTTTTGTTTGTTGGTTACTCATTCTACGGTGAGTACAAGCAACTTTGTTATTTTACGATGAAACAGAGCAATTTCTTGTAACTTTTTTGATTTCCAACATCCCAACATTCCCAACTAAAAGTGTTTTTACTACTTTGGTCTGAATATTTTAAAAACAGCAATCATAAAATTACATTAATGTGTGGTTACTTGCTCTATCACATCGGTTGGTTTATTTGGAATGTGTAAGTGTAGCTCAGATAGTATGAATAAGGTACGGACCACTTATTTGGCAATAAAATTTTAAACTTCTTTCTAACATTATAATCTATCTTTCTTGCAGTTGAATTTTAAATGGCAATGACATTTTAATAGACTTTTTCTCTACGAAACGGATGAAAAATTCGCAGATGCGCTGTTTTAATTTCTTTCTCGCTCACATTAATCTCGTAATTACGGCTATTTAAACTATTAGCAGCCTTGTTGATATAAAGGAGATCATTAGCACTGCAATTAATTTTGTATTTGTGATAATTTTGCAATTGAAGATGAACTTTGAGATCCCAGGGGTTGTTGGAAGTGCGGATTTAATTTTAGTGTGAATTTTAAACGCTCTGAGAGCACCTCTGTATTTCGACAACCATTAATCTAATTAGCGAACTGAAGCAAACAAATTACATTCTTATTTGTAATGTGTTGCTAGAAAAAATAGTTATCTCTGTGACGTCAAACTTTGTGGCTACGATTGAGTGAAAATGTAGGAAGGTGGTTTACTATGCAATTAAGAGATAATTAATTGAGATCAAGAAATCACAGAATAAATAAACTTTGTTCTTCCAGTAAACGTAAATAAGAAATACAAAATCTAAATTATTTATTATAGGTAAGCTCAAGAACAAGCATATGCATGCAATAGTGCAATTTGATATCATGAAGCAATTTGCGTTCATTTTGTGCTTGATGATGATAAAAATGATTATATCTGTGAGGATACCTCAGCAAGAAAGATCGTGTGGCTCCTTTAATTCATTTCTTTGAGTATGAATCTTTTTATCATCAAAATGATTTCTTTACGCTTCGGACGGAGGACTAATTAGCTTGTTATTTCCCTGCAGGTCGTTCCCCCTCTTTAATACTTCATACAATACAATCCAGCAGGACTTACTACGTGTCTTGTGCCTCTCTGTGTTCCTCATTCATTACTATTTAAACTAAAGTACATCTTCAAATGAAGAAACATCAAACACACACAGTATGCCTGGTAAATGAAATATATTGTGTTTCCTCTTGGTTCTATAAACTGTTCTCTCTGCTGCATTAATCCAAAGGAAATTATCATTACACTGAATTCTGTTTAGAAAAAAATCATCTAGTCTAGCCAATGTTTTACAATAAAGGTTCAAGAGCAGTGCACTGTATTACATTTAATAGTCAAAAATAAGCTCTCCCACTTTTTTTAAAAAGAAAAAGAAGTCTCACTTAAAACAATTAAATGAAATTCACTGAGTCAAGAAGTATATTATTATGCATAAATTTAAAAAATAAAAAACTCCCGAGTGTTCATGAAATAAAGAATAATAATGGGTTTGCAATGGAGTAGTCGCATCCGCATTCACCGTTGAAAGTTAAAGCGTCTTGAAAGTTCACAGAGAAAAATGGAGTAAAAAGTTGAGAGCTTTCAAGAATAAGTAAAAATCATTAAGTAGTGTGTACTAGTGGGAGCATTTTAAGATGGATTGAGTTGGGGTCGGATAATGTTGGCACTTTCTGGCTTAATGTTTAATGATTTCTTACGTTTAGAATACAAGTACACATTACTTCTGCGGACAGAGAGACTGTGGTGAAGTGTGGTGGGATTTTATTTTATATGCAGAGAGGAAATGTTGCTCACGTAATTAGTCACATAGCGAGACGAGTTTTTATTGGTTTGATGGATTGAAATCATTAGGAGATGGCGAACTTTACTTTATTTGAATGCTCCCTTGAATTCATAATTAATGTTAAGGATTATCTGTACATTATTAAGGAGGGAATTGAGACCTTCTTTTGTGTAAATGGATATTCAAGTTTTGGCTTGCAAGTAAAGTTCATATACATGCACTAGCCAAATTCATCAAACTCATCATCCGGCCATCAGAACCTTACATATACACAGAATATTATCTCTTTGGTTCTGGTTCTCTTACAATTTATCCTTACAAATTACGACAAGTCTTGATGGCCATAATCCTTCTTTTCCTTCAGTAAATGAGAAAGTAATGACCCCCAGATGCAGGAGACTAGACTAGATACACAAACGCGTGTAAAAGACAAGACACCTCTTTTCCTCTAAACCTCTTTTCTACAAGAATTTTGAAGATTTATTTTTAAACCGAAAGTGTTTTTGATTGCGCATGCATTTGTTACTTGAAGCATCAAAATCTCTTGTTAATTAATTAATTATTGTGCAGGTTATAAAAGTTGCACGCGCATTGTAGGAATTCAAATCCGATGTTCTCTCTACTGACTGTGAAGTCTGGGATTTTGACAGGTTTAAATGACTCGTATAAAGCAAATGAGCTTAAGATTCAACGGAGAGCGTGTATAGTTAGGTGTAAAGTAAATGAGTAAATATTGCGTACTTCTATTTGATAGCAAAGTAGATGCTGGTGTGTCTGCTGCTCAGACAGGTTTTAATTATGCTATGCGGTTTTAGATACCCAATGATATTAAAATAAAACAGAGAGATGTATAATCTTTGAACTTTTATGTTATGTTCATTGTGAATTCTTTCTCCGGAACGAATCTTATTCTGCTTAATTCTGCAGTGCTGTTTTGTGCTCATAGACTCGGCATCATCATCATAAGTTAGTAATTAATAGGTTTGCTGACTCTTCTTATTGCTTGCATGCGTCCAAGGCATTCGAAAAGAACATATATTTCCTTCTTTGCATGAAGTGGCTATTTATTACCCCAAATTTTTATTCTTTTTAACAACCAACTGCCAACTGCAACTCGCATGAGAGCATGGAAGAAAAATTATGTAAAGTTCAATCTTTAGAGTGATTGTTTGCTGTATTTAAAGAGAAAAATGAGCTACCGGGTTGAAAACTTGAATTTATTAGCAGAGGAATAATTTTTTCACAAAAGCTCATAAAAGTCAACGAAGCATAAATAATAAGTGACTGCTGCTAGAGAAGTGGAGAAAAATTCAGTGAGGAACTTTAAGCAAGCGAATTTAAGTAGCAAAAAGTGGAATTTCGTAAACTTCGAATTTACCGAAACGAAGAATGATTTTTCACACTTATTTTGCAGCAATATTAGTTTACTAAAAGCACAATTGAGCTTCTGCCGTTGAGATGAGTTGTATTCCATATCAGGACAAGTTTGGCGATCCTTCAAGTATGAAAATGGGATAAGGATGATTACAGGGACACATTATTTCTCAACACTTTTCATAAGAGATTAGCATTTTTTACATAAATTCCATAGCCAAAATCAAACGTGCGTGACACAGCGATATGTGTCGTTGTGCTGTCAAGAATATACAAGATTCTATATGGGATTGATAATAATTTCCCAATGCCTTGAATAGGCAAAGGTGAGTGTCTTATAAATTGACATATTATTGTATCACACGCTATACTCTGTGAAAAGTATAAATTGCAAATTCCCATAAGTAATAAAAGTATAATAAAAAGTGTCCACACTATATTTGGCACACCATGTAAACTCATTCACTCAATGAAATTGTAGGGATGTGACTTTAAAAAAAGTGGGATGGGATTTACAGGCAGTGTGACAATAAAACACTTCGAATGAGAAATGAGCTTGTGTGCTGAGGGAAGGGTTGGGCGTTTTAAAAAAGTTGATCATCACGAAGGAGTGTAGAGAGAGAGCTGAGCGTGTAGTTTGGCATGCATGCGCAATTTGCATACGATTTCTTATTCATACGACGAGGTGTTGTGTAATATAGTCGGGGCGGGTTCAATGGATCCTTCCCCTTGGATCTTAGAATGAATGCGTCAATCTTATCTGACGAAGAGAGTTTCTTCCTATAGGACAACCAACCGCAAGATCCGCATGTAGACTGTGTATCTCATATGAATACATTTAGCAAACATTATTCATGCACCGAGTAGGAGAGAAAGAGGGACGAGCCTTTCCCCGAAAGTGTTGAATTTTGACGGAAGGACGGAAGAGAGCTGAGAGCGTCTTGTGGAGAAACCTCAAGTACACGAAGGATGGATGGATAGGCAAGAAGGACTATGCAAATCGCGCGTGCCTGCTTGTCTCCCGGGTTTTAAAATATTCGGTTGGTTCGGACGTGGAGAAGAATGCCTTTCCCACTTCGGAACTCTGTGTGTAGTAGTAGTTATGTTTTATTCGGCTTTTCGTATGGACTATGCAATGATCAATAACTGAGTTTCTTCTCCATTCTTCGTGTGGCTTTGTGTCTGGTGGTTCTCTGGTCTCTCAAGGTGAAAGCTCAGCGATGTAAGGCAGAGACTATATATTCTTCGAGCGAGACTGTCGACTCTTTTCATAGTCATGCATAACTTATGATGTAAATGTGGATGGAATTGCGCTGTCTGGCTTTCTTTCTCCGGAGTCACAGTTATTTGAACCTCTTTACTCTTTGACATTTTGCTCTTACTTATATTAGATATGGATATGAATAGAAATAATGTGAAAAATATTTTTGTGTTGTCCACGAGTTGCGGGTATTACTGACGCAATCTTTCGTTTCATTGTGTGGCTTATTGTTCAGGTTGTTTTGTGAAAGAGAAACCCTGAGTTGGTGGATTTAGTGTGTAGGTAGAACGTAGAAGACACATGCAGGGTACCATTCGTTGACCGACACCAGACGTGTCACACTATGTTTTGCAGTTGCAAATAAATGCACAGAAAAGATGTACACGCTTCTAGTTTCCTTACACAACGACAGACTTGAGTGCAAGTGACATACACACTGAATGGTGAAAGATCAAGAAATTCCATTAGCGATGGATATTCTACACTGCAACAATGCAAAAGAAAAAGCTGTAGTTTTAAAAGGCAGTTTTTGTTCATCCCACTGCACTGCCAATTACTTGAATGAGAACCCATTTACAGTAGTGCATCATTACAGATCACATCAATAAGTTAATTAGTGAAGGAGCAACCGATTTTGTGCCCCATATTGAGGGATTCTATCTCTGTGCCTTCAATAGAGCGAACGGGGACTCCCCATGATTTAATTATTCTAAAGTTTAAACTCATAATGAGAGCAAAAACATGTTATTTAGATGAAAAAATAAAAAATCACTTATTTCCACCATTTTATACGAATTAATTCACTTCCTACTCTCCCAGATAAATGTTACTTACACCTTACGATTAGGTGCGAGTACCTTAAAAGTGCAATAATGTGTGATTGCACGTCATATAGTGAACAAAGTACAAAACACAATCATTTGCTAACCGAATGAATAGATAAATTGCTCAGAGTTCACTCTTCAAGTTGTACACGGTTTGATGACTTATTATCTAAGTGAGGATTCAAGGGAAGGAAATTATTCTTATGGTAATAATGGATGAATGCGAAAGGGTGAGAAATGAGAGAAAAAACATAATTTTGGAGTGACATTCTGATCATTATGGAAAGAAGTTGTGTGTTGTGTAGATGTAGACTTGGAGAACAATTTAATTCTTTTTTTGTGAGTTTTTGCTCTACAATAATTCTACAAAGCATCAGACAACTAAGCGAGCGAGCATTTTCCAAATAAGCAAAGAGTAGAGTGATGCGTGCAAGGAACTTTAAGATTCTGTAAATGGGACTTGGATTTATCAACGAAGGAAAGATTGATATTGAGGATCTCCTTATGCATTCAAGTTTTGTTCTCTCGTCATCCCTTGACACGTAATGAGCCAGAGGTTAGGGCTGGTAATTAGGTACGAACTTTAGAAGGCGGTGTGTCTACATGAAAAGAGCAATTTGTAACTTTTTTCTAGCGTTTTTTACACTCCCTCGGCTCACAGTGGACGAGCTACGGAATTATTTTCCCACAATCTTCACTTCGCGTGCTGACCTGAAGTGTCTTAATGCATTTGCATGTTGCATAATAATTACTTCTCAGATGGAACATGCCTTAGAATCGTCGTACTACTTTTCCCCACAATTTCGTTTATTATTTCTTTGTCTCGTGAAGATCAAGGAAGATTAGAGAGACATTTGAGAGAGAGAGAGATGCGGTTAACAGTTTTTTGTTGCCTTAAATCACAAACAGCTTTAATTCTGTGGAGAATCGTATTTCAAAATTATTTAATCCAGTCTTCCCATATCGTAGTAATCAAGTCAATGTCTCACTAGTAAAGTAACTAATAGAGGTTGGAGTAAAGAACAAGTTGAATTGTCTCTGCAGCTAATTTACATTCAACTCACAAATCCCTTAAATTCTCTCTCTCCATCCGGCTGTAGCTTGCAACTCTTGCAATTGTGGAAGTTGAGCTAATAATCTCACCAGTGTTGGACACTTGAAGCGCTTTTCATTCATTTGCTGTCTACTTATTCGTATGTACGTTTCAATTAGATAATAAAAATGTCATGATAATTGCCACTTCCTTGACTAGCATCCCTCGAGGCAATCAGCTTTGTCGGAACTTTACATCATTTCACAAATAAGAGTGTTTTTATTACTTGAAAGAAGCTCGCATGAACTTTATACTTTGAAAGTCAAGTTTACTTTAACAAGGAGACCTAAAAGAAACCCATACACAGTAATAATTATACTTATAACGATGTGTCCAACAAAACCCTTGTGGAATGAAGTAGATGCTCAATGAACTTTACTTTAGTAGTATGATTATTTCCCCGTATTATTGTAACAACATATATTAAGCCAGGGAGACATGAGACAGGACAGGAGAACAAGGAGATATAATTTATCGAGAGAGTAAATTATGTACTCAAGTGACAGAGTGTAAAATTTGGAAATTAGGGAAACGTATCCAAATGTGTTTGACAGAAAAGACATAATATAATGAGTGACATCTAAATAACCCTTTCTTTTATAGGAGAGCTCTGCGTAGTGCATAATAGTTTACTGTGTTCATCTTTGTTATTGTTCCTTTCCTTCTTATAAAGTTCAAACGGGAGTCTCTCTAGGCATTTGGTCTAAGGAGATGGATTATCATTATTGCACGGTACGCCACTCATCTAATTACACCCTTTAAATTTCATGTGACAACATAAAATACAAAAAGGATGCTGCTCATTATACACCACACCAGTTTTTTCTTTCATTCTAACGTGAAGCTAGATAAGTTGCTGTTACTTACGACTTTTACATCACTACTGAGTGTATGTATTGAATATAGAGGTGGGTATGGGGCTCAAACAAGAATTTTCCTTCCGTGCAAGATCACTTAAAACTTAGAAAAGGTGCAATTTTACGTCTTCCACAGGTCAAAGAATCTTTAGAAAAAATGATACCCACTAGTGTGTGAGATGCATGCATGTTACTCAAAAGATCAACAGTTGTGGATTAGAAAAGGAGAAAAAATTTCCTCAAATAACTTAAAACATGTTAAAACTAACAAGCTGAAGAATTGGGTACACGGGTAGTTTAGTTGAACGGGAGGTTTATTAAAGTCTAGAGGATTTGGGTAAAAAGAGAAACATATTTTTTAAGCGTTACCTTGAGAGTTGGTCTCATTAGAGAAGTAACATATTTATACGAAATCTTTTGGGATGGAAATAGTAAAAAACTAATCCAGAGTACCATTGGTTAGTAAAATAAAAGGGGATTATTAGACACTCAAGACGTTACGGTTCATTTGACCCAGAAAGGAATTGATTGCTCCTGTGTGCAGTTGGTTGTTGGTTTTTAGCTGTCCAATTCTTCTATAAGTCATTTCTCGTAGTTTTAGATTGTAAAGTGGAACATGCACATTGGGTTGAGTGACTATTTATGATCACTGGATAAGATGATGATGAGGGACCAAGTAAAGTGCAATGTGTAAAATGCAACCTTTTTACGGAGATATTGTGGAGAATGCCAGGCAGGCCAATTGACACAGAGATGGAATGATACTGTATATCTATGTCCAGTGTGTATTTTTATCGTTTCACTAAATCTATCCATGCATTTATAGGGAATACTTCAAGGACTAATAATACTGGGCTGCTGCATCTTTTTGTCGGCTGAGTGATCTAGTTCATATAGTTTATAGATATAATAAAGAATAAACTTTTAAGGCAAAAGTATAAAGGGCTAGGAGACAGGGACACAGGATAGTTTGTCCCTTAATGGCATGCAATGATGCAATCCTATGCATTTACTTTTTTATGCTTAAATGTCATATACATAAAATGTGAATAACTCAGCTGAGCCCTGCAGCTACACGAGACATGATATTTCTGTAAAAAAGAATATTCAAATAATAACGGAGATTTCATTGTCTCACTATTGTCTGCTGTCTGTTACGAACTTAGGGGTACTTTGTTCTTTGTAGTGACAACGGAATACGAGATTTATTTTATCCTACTATGCAAAATCGTGCAGTCCTGCGTGTCATTCATTATTATTTACAAAGCAAGCACCCTAGGTACTTTTTTGTCTGAGGAAAGCTTAATTTGGATGCACCAGAGAGTATAATGGACACTTTTTTACCCCAAAAAAGCCCCAAGTACATTTTATATTGTATTGTGTACACTTAGTTCATCCTATTGCCTGAATTGCACAGGGTGATTATGCTATTCATCGAATACATTTGAATACATCAATTCAGGGGAAAGAAGATTTTTTGGGTGAATCAGGGAAAGAATTGAGTTGCCAGATCCAGGCGGACAGGAGGACAATCGGGTTTTGGTGATTGTGAAGGAGGAAGTGTAGTGAAGCAGGGCTTGTAGAGTCATTCGGAACGGATTGAATTCAATGATGTCACTAAGAAGAGTCTCGTAGTGACGGGACAACCCTTCCTATTTTGAGATTGGAGATGTACAGAGTGGTGAATAGAATGAGCTCATTTCAATCTGCCTGAGAGTTGAGAGTAATCATTGTGTCTCGTGTAAAAGGCAAAACCACATGAAATGAAGGCACACAATGGTAACCCATCTTATGCATTAACAATGATCACCGACGAATGGGAAACTTTGCACTTTAATTCTAAGAGGGCACATGGGCAAGTGTGACTGAATAGACAGTTGTGTAGTTCCAATAGGCTCATCCCTCCGTTCAAATTGGGAACTGCTAAAGTTTCTTATTCTGTACTCAGTTCGAATTTCCTCATTTTCAATTTTCAAAATTACTTGTTCACCATCCATACTTCATAATTAAATTATTTTCCGGAATTATGGAGAGTAATCATGAGATCTTATTACAATGTACAATTCGAACATCAGAAGCATCGGTTTACAAACCCTATGATACATATATAACCAAAGCAGTCTGTTATTTTTTGATCCTCGATGATATTCGATACTCCTCTTAGAATTGTAGTTTGTCCTATCCATCTACCTATGGTTTATGCACTTACAACAAATGAAACAAATCTATAGCTTCACAACTAAATATGTAAAATGTAAATAAAAAATTAAACCTACTTTGACTTTCGTAATTTAAGGTTGAAATATGGCCTTCATTCTAACTTTGTATTTATGATTATGCAATTGAATAAAAACAATTAAATAAATAAATTGTAAGTAACAAAATATAAGGGAAATTCCAAAAATGGTTCTTCCCTGCTTTATGTATGCAGTGACGGGGATTAATAATAAAAGGATAATTAGGATGCAGGAGATCACATTAAAACGCTATAATAAGAGAGATAGACGAGGAGTGCGTGTCCTGTGAATCTCTGTCATGCTGTCTTTGAGTTTACTTTACCTGCGTGGATTTGTTGGTTTTGCATTATTCGTGGTAAAGGAAAGTTGGACATTTATTCATGATGTAATATAACGTGTGTTTGTGTCTTGAAATAAAATATTTCTCGCTCACGAATATCGGGAGATTAGTTAACTGAGGATTTATCATACAGAGTGTAATGCGTATTCAGCATGAGAGACACATTTCCATCGAGATAGGAATACTCATATTAAGTAAGTATGTATTAATGTAATGTAAGTAGGATGTAATCGCCTTCTATCCAACAGCGACGGAGCAAGTGAGAATACAGCTCATTTAAGAGATGCGATGTAGACTGGCTTTATGTGTTGTGTGTGTGGGAGAGACACTTCTTCGTACTTTCTTCCCTTCGTGCTTCATTGCCATCAATAGTCGTGGAGGTGTCTGTTTAGCTGCCACAGTCTCATATCTCACATCCACCATCATTTCCATTAAGCAAAACTTTTATTCTCACCATCTGATTCTGTACACACACACTATACACACCACAGCAGAAGAGAGGAATGAGTTTTTCTATTCTACAAAAAGATATACACACTGACATTTACACAATCTTTTTGTTTGGTTTATTAATCTGTCTTATTCATGAGGAATTCGTCTATCATGCATTAGCCAAATGATTCTCCTGTTTGCTTTCCTCTTCTATGAATATGTATATGTTCTTTCTAATCTCATCTCTGGCAAGGAAAGATGGTGGTGTGAATATTTGTGTGATTAAGATTGGATTATTATTGCACCGAGTCATGTCAAGCATGGATAGACACGAGAACTCGAATATTAATTGTGTGAAGGATACCTTAGTTTTTTGTTGGGAGGAAGAAGGAATCTCTCGTGATTAGTTTTGGGGACTTGAGGATTTACTTAAATTAAACTGGAAGATTTTTCTTTACCTATTTAAGCAAGGAAGTTGGTTTTTTATTTTATATTAAGACAAAAGGGCATTCTCAGATACTTTTCATGTGAAGCGGATGTTGGCTGTTAAATTTAGTTAGAGATTGTTGATTGTAGAGATTTCATGGGTTTTGAATGAAATAGTTGTTTTTTTAATATTTACTAAGATAATGATAATTGCTGGTGACTTGAGTAAGGTCGGTGTGGTGATTTTAGTTTAAACACGATCGACGTGGGTAGAAGAGGAACATGAAGGTTTGGACTGAGTGTTTTGTGTGGTAAGGTGGGTTTAGGAAATCGTGGCGGTGGTGAGGAGACTTGTAAACGCATTATGAATATTTTTTGTCCGAAAGATAACCGCATTAAAGAAATGAAAGAGAAATGAAGGTCAGTGTTGAGGCTTTGTCCAAGGTATGATAATCTCAGTCTCTCTCTGTGTGTACCACCAGCAGAGTGGACGATATCTTATGTAAATGAATTTCTCTTTCAAAGCGATAAGAAAGCAGACCCTTATTCTTCAACTGACCCACACAACAACTCGGAGAAGCAAGAACCAGCAGCTAGAGCATTAATAACATTTCCATTTCGAAAGAATTCAGTTGGGCTCATCTCATTCACACTCTAATCATAGTCATCATTGCATCTCAATTTAGATGGGACCAGAGAGTTAAAAACTACTTTGTAACGCAAACTCACACACGTACACTGGATAAGAAGTGAGTGTACACTGTGTAGTGTTATTTAAAATCTATTCCATAAAATGAAACCTCTTGTGAAGTGTCCTATTATTCCACCAGGTCCAACGTACATTGTACATTCAGTTGCTGGAGAGCGTTGGAAGTAAAAAAAATAATGAGGATTTGTATGTACTGGTTCCCGAGTGGCTAAATATTTTTTAATGAGGGAAGAAAGGGCAGAAGATGTGTTTAGTGTGTATCTGTAGAATTTCGGACAGCAGCAGGTAGGTAGGTAGGTAGGCCAAGGGGTTATCTAGGTGTGTACCTTAACCTTGGAAAGAAAAGGAAAGGGTATGGATTGAGAGTGGACTCCATGGGCTAGGTTAAGGTCATCATGTACAGTGGAAGGAACGGAAGAAGTCATCTGCAACATGGACATGGTGCCTTCGTCTCATTATGTGATTATTATTACTCTTCTCTTTTGACCACCACTACCAACCCCGACACTTCTTAGATGAAAGGAGAGATACCTTTTTCTTCAGCTTCGCTTAGCACCGACTGGTTATGCAGGATGTTTCAAAAAACTCAACCTTTACTTGCATAATAATATTTCACTCTGCTTCCTTTCCAAGGAAGAAGAAGAAGAGTCAGAGTCGGTCAGACGATGGGAATTCTTGATACACACCACCAACTCCTTTGGGGAGTCAGACTCTCTCGATACTTTAATTGCTTTGGAGTATTTCGGAATTACCTGAGCTTTTATTATTCAACAGGTACTTCATTCAACCACGTAAGAGTAATTTGCATATGTACAAAAACTCTCCCGACAGTCCCGACATTCAACTGGATAAAGACTCGCTTGTTGGCGAGACTTGGTTGCGAATAATAATTTTTACGGGGAAGTTGTACATCATTACCTTAACGCCTTACTCATTCTTTCCTTCTCAACCTACATCGACGATCTTGGAAGGGAAACGGGGAGGGTTACTAATTTGCATGAAGATTTCTCAAAGAAAAAGTACCTCTGTGTGTTAATAATGTATAAAATATAGGTCCAATGCAAAAGAATGCTTAAGTAGGATGTATTATCATTTAAAATATGTTCCTTGGGGTTTCCCAAACTGTCATAATTCACACAGAATTCTACCTGAAGTTCGCGCAAAGTGAAGAAAGTAGCCCAAAAAAACAAAATAATTAGGGAAATTGATACTTAATACGAGCACCGCATTAGATTACATCGAACAGTTATTAGGTACAAAGTGTTTAAATTGATGAGTCATTAAGCTTGAATGTAAATCAATCACCTTCCTCCTGCTCATTATCTTGTTGATATGAATATTCACAAGTACGCGAGAATAATAGGGAAGAAGCTGTAGTAAACTAATTTAAAAGAGGAAATTACAGTTCAACTGTAACCTTTGCATCAATCACTTGTTGGGAATAATTACGGGAGGAACAAAAGAGTTAGTAGTATGGATAGACTAATTTAAATAATAAGGCGAAGAAGAAGGTTCACTCTTCTGAGAAGTTATTCCCTCCTTCTCCCATCGTATATTAGTCATCATCAACAACATCATCGTCGTCATCCTGCTTTTAGGGGGATTGCTTAAGTGATTAGCATGAGGATTCACAGACTCTCAAATGAAGGTTGAGTTCTTAGGATGAACCAATTATTTGATAGAGAAGATACATACGGCTTCGTTAGTTAGTTTAACACCCAAATGGGCAGATTGACAACAACGACCTACCTGACTGGCACAGAATTCGAAGCAGTGGCACCAACAGACCACGGCATCATCCTGATTTGAGATTCTGGTGAAACGATACATATTGAAATGAGTGTGAGATGAAGGCGATGATTATTGGCAGTGGCACAAGCTCATCTACCTGAGAAAGAGGGACTTGCATAGGCAGGAACAGCTCAGTGTGGTTGTAAGCTTAAACTGCAGCATTAATGTGAAGGAGAGACTCCCACAACTGCAGAGAGCATAACAAAACAACCACTGCCTTAACACATCTGCCACCCTCTCTCTCTCTCAAAGTATATTGGAGCATCAGTTAGGAGCACACAGCATTGTTGTTGAAGACCAGCAGTACAGCTTTTTGGGAGTTCAGGATTGCCCCACAGTGAAGTAGTAGGAGGATTGTTGTTTTGAGTCAGTCTCACGGAACAAGTTCCAGCGTACGTTCACTCGTATTGCGCTTGTCTCTCCAGTGATCCTTGCCCGATGGTCACTCTCGTTTTTACTCACAGCTCCTACCGATTCCCTTCCTTTCCTTCCAAAACTCCTCACCACTCCAGACCCACCAAATGAGTCTCAGAGAGTCAGAGAGCCATCATCATTATCCACCTGCACCCGAGTCACTCTTCACAAGTCATTTGCATATAAGTGCTAATCAAGCATCCTATGAACCGTACCTGGCTCATACGAGTTCCTATTTAAATCTGTGACCCGGTTTTATGTAAACTGGAAGTTTTTTAAGGAATAGTAAAAAGACGTGTTTGTGTGTTAAGTGAGTGACTGAGGGACCTGAGAAATCTTTTACACACTCTTGTATGAAGAGGTGAAAGCTGGGAGAAAGTAAAGTATAGATGTGACGAAGAGGTCAGAGTTGACTCTCATGGTTGTATACTCAAGTGGGAGTGCTGAGACTAACTCCTTAAAGGTCGAACTTTCTTCAGAGACGGATTCGTCAGTAGCTTTGGTGGACGAAGTAGCTTCTGGGGGAGTGAGGACTCCTCCTTCTCCTGCAGCGTTGGACTTCTCCACGAATTCTTCTTCAGCGTCTTCGTCTCCGACCTCGCGAGGTCGAAGTCGAATTTCATCTTCACGTCTCACCTCTTCAAATCATCATCATCCCCCATCGTCTCTCGGGATGAAGAGAGTTCTAGCAGATTCCTCTTCCCCTGCGAACCATCACCATAACCATCATAATCATATTAACCACCACACCCATCATCACAATGGGCGTGGCGGAGGGGGAAGCGGAGGCAAAATGACGCGACTCTCTTCCACAAGTCCCCCGTCACTAAACAACAATAGCATAATGAATTCCTCAGCACTACTCAATGCACCACCGACGATCAATCCACTGCTACTGTCGAGACTAGTCCTACCTGGCCGACCATCTCCTGGGGGAAGCGAGTCTCCTCCCCCGCACCACCCCCCAGACTTCTCAGATGATGATGAGGGACCTAAGGACTTCAGAGGTATGTGTCCCAAGTTGCCCCATCTTAATGTATTTTGATATACTGAAATCATTGGCACACAAATAATAACCTGGAGAGATGGTTTCAAGTCCCGTTGATATGCAAATCCTGGAAGGACAGTTGGTCATTGAAAGGCCCGAATGGTCAGCTTGACTAATGCGAAGGCACACGAGGGTACTTTTGTGAGATGTGTAGGAGGACGTGGTGATCACAGAGTGTGAAAAATGGACATTAATCTTAACGGAGTGAAAGGCCATGCATGCATGGTGATTTCCGAACTCATTTCAATTTATAATTTAAGGCTTTTGTACTCATTTAGCTTATTGTGTCCCTCACACAACTGGTTTAGTAGAATTCACCCACGCTCCTGTTAAATCGAGATTACTGTTGAGTAGACCTTTGTCCTCTTTCTCCGAGAGTTTTCATCTGGAACGGATTTTTCGGAGGTGACTCTCCTCAATTGTCTAAGTTGTGGGTGGATGAAGAATGTATATAAATGTTCTATTGAGATATATGTATTACGCAAGGACCACAATGTACTCTCCGAACAATGTGGAGAAACCATGGGTCAAATGAATCGAACCGAATTGGTCTCAAAAGATTAAATTCATGCAAGGAATATTTATTTTAAGTGAACACTCATAAAATGATGAATGAAAAGTGTAGCTTGGAGAGTGTGGAGAGTGTTTGTGTTGGTTCAAGTCACTTGAAAAAACTAGGTCGGTTTTGGATGCTGGAAACTTTGAAAGTTTGAGTGTCTCGAAATGTAAGCGTTTAGGATTTAGGAAGAGAGGAATCTGTTATTTGAATTCTCGAGAGACTTTATATAAGAACTTTTGTTTTCAAATCCGTTTATACTGAAAGTCCGGGGATGATGTGGAGTTTGATTTGTGCTCTGTTCCTTATCCCTTCGTTCGATGATTAGAAGCGATGATTATGCGTATTAAAATGGGGAGCTTTTGGGTATTCCTTAATGAATGTGAGGATACGGGTGTTATTCAAAAGATTCGGATGAACACGAAATATCCTGGAGGATGATGATTTTGTAGGGTACTTTATATTTCCTCTACACCCACACAACATACATACACATTGCATACCCGCACTAATACTTGATAGGGAGAGTTCTTGTTTCACTGGAGACGTGTGTGTAGTGGGTTGCCTACTATGGAAAATAAAATTAGATCCGTACTGACCCACCCCAAAAATCCTACCTTGTGTCTAACTTGACGTGCAATCAAATGAATTAAGCTTAGCGGATACCCGGAGGAGTGCTAGAGTTCCGAGTTTTAAATATAACATGCCCAAGGGTCATGTCCATGTCATATAGCAATCAAGGATATACAATGATAATCAACACAAAAGTTGAGCATTCTAACAGGACATAGTTTAGAGTTAGAGTTTAGGAGATGCAGTAAACAAGAACAAAAGAGGGTCGTATTTATGAAAGTCTTCTTGGGTTTCAATTTTTGTATTTTTCAATGAAAATGTTCACAGTGAGTTGTGATATTTTGGTGAAACTGAAGTGGAAGCTTTTCTACTGTGAAAGGAGACTTGAAATCTTTGATTCTCCAGGATTTCACGGTCTGAAAATTACCCCAAATTCACACTATGAACCACAACTGTACAATTACTTGTATAAAAGAAGGCGAGAAAAGAATGGAATAAACATTTTTGTTGCATGAAGAAGCAATAATTATGGCCCCCGTGAATTAGGGAATTTGTAACGAAAAGATTACTCAAGGAATTACGAGACAGACGAGACTACTTTGTTTCTAAAGTGAAGTAGCCAGTCGGTTGATGTTGATATGGTTGGTGGTGTGGATTTTTGATGCGACGCCCAGAATGACAGATGACTGAGACATGAGACTGTTCATATGTGAGATGTGAGTTTGTTCAAGGAATTCAGATTTCTTTTTCCCATTTAATTTAAAACAAACATTCTTGGCATGTGATGGAATAACGAATTAATTGAATTTGATATCTTTATCATTTTATACGCCTTATGAATGCATTAAAGTGAATGACAACGTGACGTGTGTGCAGTTAACATTAGCATTGATGTAAGTTATTCATGTAACTTAATAAGTATTAACAATTTTATGGTAATAGTTTAAGTAATAAATTACACAAAGAATAATGAAGGAGCGATTCATTTCACTTTAATATTTTGCATGAAACTTATATCACCTCTAGTAAGTCATCATGCAATGTGTTACCAAACTTTTCAAAATCTCAAGGCAATTTAGAGTTTAATAAACGGTCACAATCCTTATTGCTACAGTGTATAAATCAGTGACACATACGTAATTTATTAGCGTTCGTATCCTTCGTGCACGTCTATCTCTGGATTTTACTGCTGATTGATTTTTTTGTCTCTTATTCATTGTATATGTAACTTTAAAAAAGCACCCCATAACTTCATGTTATAGATGATTATGCATATCGTCATTTAATCTTGTAGAGAGGAAAAACTGCTGATAACGTAAAGTTTACTTGGAAGAAATGAAAGTACATACGCATATAAAGTGCATCACTATCAAGTAAATTCAAATTGAAACAATAATTTACTTATTGATGACTCAATAAGACTTCACACTCTAAAGAGAATCATCAAAAGTTGTCGTGCAGATGTACCTAAGGAATAAATAAAATAATAAGTGAATAAGAAAGACCAATAGGTAGTACACACATGAACTGCTTCATTTATCGAAAGTAAAGGAGTGGATAAAAAGTAGTTTGAGTGTTTGTATGTAAAACGTATTTTTCATGTGTGTGTTTATCGAGTTCTGTTGACTTGAGCTACCTTTTCATTACTTCGTGGTAAATGGCTACAAGGTGTATTTACCCATCATCACATCATCAGACGTATCATGCACGATGAGAACTCAAGAGTTGTACTTCCCAGCCCCGAACATACATAAATTGCTCTTTTGATAGCTCATCATCATAAACGAGAAATTTATTCATCTAATTTGTATGCAATAGACTATTTAGTAAAAGTGATCCAATTCAATTTGTTCACTTACCTCATTCCACATTCACTTCTCATATTTCTATTTCTCATTTTGTCGATCAACGCGTTTCAATTTTTGTTTGTTTTTCTCTTCCATAATGAAGTGCACAGTGTGTGTCTCTCTTATACGTATTTGCTTGTTTCTTAATGCAATCTGTCTTAAGTAAATGAGGTTTGAGGAGAGTATATATGTAATCTTTGTTGCTCTATTTATTCAAATGATGGATAATGTGCTTTCTTGCGAATGGAATTTTTTGTTTAAACTGGTGAGACAGGGTTTCTAAGTTTAAGTGGTAGCGGATGATGGAAATCCAGTGGGATTTGTACTCTGGCTATAAGGATGTATAACCTGCATATGGAAATGCGGGATGTAATGTTGAGTAATGCATATGGTAAAGAAAACTCTTATTGTACCGGGGGCACTTGTGAAATATATATTGCACAACCTGTAATGCTGTAGACTATATGTATAAGAGTTATTCTAAACAAGCAAGTGTGGCTCCGTGTATAATTTGGAAGCACATTTGTACCAAGTGCAGCAGTAATAATGACTCGTATTTTTCTCCAGTTTAAGGAGAAATGCCCCACCATTTGTGTCCAGTATGGTTGGAAATGATCCTAAAATTTAGAAATAGTAAAAAGAAGTATTTAAGCGAGGAAAAGACCTTGACCGCATCTCACGCAACCTTTTTCTATGTTGTATGTTCTCTACCATTAACCGTTGCACACTACATGTTTTAGGTTGTCAAGTTCCTCGTCCACAAAGTCTTATTAGAATGCACGAAATTCATACTTTAGAAGAAATCTTCCACAGTAAATAGAAGGAAACTCTTGAAATGGTGAATCCATCTACGCGTGAATTGAATATATGAATCACCGAAAAAAGTGTCTTTTGGCATATACAAGTAAAAGCATTTAATAAAAAAACTTTGCTAGTACCAGACACATAAAGTTTTTAGCATTATTTGACATCACTTGAATTCTTATGAAGAGTAGGAAAGTAGGAATGCAGTGTTTCTTGTACAACGTGACATTTGAATACACTGTGTACCCTTGATGCAGTTGCGTTTGGTCGAAAGTCTTGCATCTCTTTTATACAAGTTCCCTTTGGTCCATTCTAAACTCACCACCACTATATAATCATTTACGTCCATTTGTTTGTAAGGGAAATACAGGGAGAAGGAAATGGAATGGAATACACTTTTTCTTTGATCTTTTTCCCATTTTATGAAAAAGCTCTCTCTCGTAGCCTGTCCTTAGTCAAACAAAAACTCTAGATTCTCAATCAAAGAGAGACGAGAGTCTGTCCCAAAATGGAAATCCAAATAAGAAGGAAGGGTTAACCTGCATGAGTAATGATAATGGTAAGTTAGTGATTGAAGGGAAGAATGCGCTTGAGGCTGGAAGTTCCATCAACCTGAATAAAGCTCCGAATATTCCGCCTGTTCTGTCAGAGTTATATGCATGAATTGAACTAATTTCCAATTCACCAAGGGAAGTGATTGATTGGCTCATTCGTTTAAAAGACTATGAGACTAAATCTTAATAAATTGAGTGCCCTCTCATTGTAAGTGCAAGTTTGCTTCTACTACGCTTTCATGCCAGCAATAATCGTGTTTTTTAAACACCCTCATAAACTTCTACGATGGAGGAGGGTACCTACGTTCATCAGAATATTTCTTGTAAGGTCTAAACCACTTAATCACAAATTGTCAGTCAATACTGTTGAGAGGTTTTTAGTTTTTTCTCTCCTTGTAGATGCTCAGTTTCTAATAGCACAATGAAAAATAAGGTTATTCCTCTAGTGAATATATTACCATGTTTAATAACGTAACCCACGACTCTTGTGTAAGATCGTTCACGAGAGAGAAACGATTGAGTTAAAGATTGGCCGAGCAGATTGGGAAATTGCATGCTTAAAGGCATCATCATTCCAACAACTTGTTGTATGATGAGTATGGCTTTTAAAAAGCATGAAAAACAATGGAATATTAAGGCAAAGATCAAACTTCAACTTGGGAGAGATTTTTTGGAGATTTAATTAATGAGAAGGACAGAGATTAATGGAGTGATTTTTTGTGCGACTGTTTCCTTCAATAATAATGGAACAAGAGATTGGTTGAAAATGCAAAGAGGTTAGTCTTGAGTGAGCGTAGAGGTTATCATTAAATGTATATCGTCATATTGATTTAATCTTCGTGAGTTTTACACAATTCCACTTAAAATGCTTTGAACTTTTTGCACACCTCTTGGTGAAATAATTTCCCTAAGAACAATTGGTAGTACCGCACAATACACACCTTTAGGGAAGAGTAACAAGGATTGGAAGGCTGAGAAGGGAATTCACAAATGATTTCCGTCATGCATAATTACCTACTTTAAAGTTTAAAGGTTTTCCTTCTTGAGAACATTTCGAAGTCATTAAGGTAATGTGAGTTTTTATGGAAGTGTAATTATTTAGAGTTTGGCAGTAAGAAAAGTTGGATTAGATAATCGTATAATTTGGCTCCTCAATCTGAGCTCTGTACACTTGATACGTCAAGATTTTATACTCAATTAACATTTTACAACTTTACGCAAAACAAAGTATATTTTAACTTTCCAAAGTACTTGAATTTTAAGCCTGATCTTAATAATAAGATGTAAAGTGGTGCGTCAAAGTGTATGCTAGATATTTGTATGCGTGAAATGAGAAATGTAAATGTCACTTGAGTGATGAGTGGCTGACAGATTAAGTGTTTATGTGGTGAGTTCGGAACCTGATTACGATGAAAGGTTAAGTATGAAAGCAAATGTAAAAGAGAGATGGGAAAAGGCGTGGACTTGGTGAGTCTTAAAGAATAAGCCATAATTTATAAGGAGATCAAAGAAAGAAAGGTTGAAAAGTAGTTAAATAAAGTTAAATATGAATTTAGAATTCCAATCGGCTACACAACCATAGGTATACATTGGTAATGGCTGTGTGGTGGTGTAAGTGGATAGAAACATATTGTTATGATTGTGTGTAATGTGTAATAATTCTATTTTTATAAATTTCCGAGGAAGTGGACGTCCTGGGGAGTGGACAGATTGTTTTTGAGCCCTTTAGGGTCGGAATGAAAAATCGGGAAATTATACCCCCATCACTTTATCCAATTTGAATTTGAAATAGACAAAGTTTTAAATTTACATTAATTCAGAAGAGTTGTTGGAGTTGTTTGGAACAGTAGGAGGTACGGCGATGCGAAAACGAGCTCCTTTACTCTCGTACTTTTGTGTCTCGTAATTAACCCAGATTTTTTTATCCATCTTTCCTCTTCTTGATTCATGATTGCTCTCTTTTCTATCTCTCCCTCTAAATTATTATCATTTCCATGAAATCGTTCTTATCAGTCATGATGCGAGATGATTTACATGCTCATTGCTATTCCGTTCTAAGATCTAATCTCATCTATTACACACGTTTGTTACTGCCTTGTGGTGGTGCATCACAATCACAGTAGTACTCAACTTTTGCGTGGAATTATGCCTCATAAACTTCTGCATAAGTAGCATTATGCACCACAAGAAAAGGTCACAAGTTGTACGATCTGATATATTCTTGCTGGGGTATTTTTTATTTGCATTTCTCTATTCGTATAATCCATAAAGAAGGAGAGAAGAGGTTCATAAAAGAAACATTATTTAAGGATCTGGGAATTTATTTCACTGTTTTGTGTAGAAAGGGTAAAATATAAAGACTCCTTTTCTGTATTCTAAGGTTTTTCAGAAATGTGTAAATCATTTAGAGGAGAAAAATTTGTTCCCAGGCAAATAATACTGCGATTTCTTACACGAAAAGTGGTTGAATTAAACCCTACCTTTTAATAGGAAAGGGATAATAATCAGAGAATGACATGAAGGGAAGGGTGAATTTGGGTTATATTTCTAGGATTCCCATGAGCTGCTGTATGAGTATGTGTGTATTATTATGTAGTAGTCTTGTTCTTGTTGCTTCCCCCTTTCGTACTTTTTTGAAGAGCAAGTATAAAAAAACTGTTGAACCTTGTGACATGCGAGATGACAGGGAATAATAGTGGAGAGAAGAAGGATTCGTTTTATCATATCATTTCCATAATTCGAATTCATCCACCATGAAAAACCCCTTCGTTTTTGTGTGTTATCACATTAAAACGGGTTTTCTCCTCAATGAACTGCTGAGATGGAGGTTTTCTTTACTTTTAGGGAATCCAGTGGATGGTTCCGTGTTAAAATGAATATGTATGAGTTTTATTGAATCCTAAAAGACAGAAAAGAGTGCACAAGTACTATGCAGGGGTTTAGGTGGTTTAGATTGTACACGAGGATTCTTTGACAGAAAGTACACGGACTCTTGTGAGTCTCTCTCTCTCTTGCTGACTGGTACAATATCACTCAAACGTCCATCGCGTATGTCCAGCTGAAATGAAAATGTTTATTTTAGTGGAAGAAATGGGTACTTTTAGTCAAATGAAATGAGATGAGATGCAAAGGAAGGGTCCACTACGAATCCAGGGATTTGCTTTCACTGCCTTCCTTCAATGTGTCTTAACTTTTTGGCATGGCAGTTGAATGGCAGAAAGTAAGGATGCATTTGTGCAAGAAGCTGGACATTGTGGGAGCAGAAATGGCTCGTGTGTGGGATCATCATGAGGCTGTTAATGTTGATCTGTAGTAGGACATTAGAGACCAGTGTGGGGGAAAGTGACCTGCGTATGCGTGTGTGTGTCCATTAAACCATATCCTATCTTGTGTAGCTGGAGGATTTCCTCTCACTTTGAATCTTTCCAATTCCTTGCATACAGAAATGAGCTTTTCTCCGCGATCTTATTGAATAGCCAGTGGTGGTGGTGGTGATTGAGCTTCTTTCCATTTCAGAGAGGATAATAATGCTTACTAAGATGGAATAAGAAACACGATTTCGAGACATAAAAAGCAAACAGGACAATACCATCTAAATCTCTGAACAGACCTAGTCATTCCCATTATGCAACCAATGCACTAAAGTTGTTACTTTACATGGGAGAAAGTAGCCTCTCTCTCTTGTTGACCACCACAACCAACAGCTTAAGGATTTGAGGAGGAATTCCTTTCTTTCTCAAAGTAGCTTGAGTATACTTTGTATGCGGGTTTTGTGTCCACGAAAATGTATTTCCTTTGCTGTACGCCATGCAAACTTCGCATAA
This sequence comes from Isotomurus graminis, assembly GCA_034696565.1. Classification (NCBI taxonomy): domain Eukaryota; kingdom Metazoa; phylum Arthropoda; class Collembola; order Entomobryomorpha; family Isotomidae; genus Isotomurus; species Isotomurus graminis. The sequence goes on from JAQGAB010000042.1 coordinate 29,706, forward strand.
ACTTAAGAGAAAGTAAGAAAGTAGATGGAACGTAGAATTGTATTCTGGTTTTTGTGAGCGAGTCGACTGGAAGAATCATGGGATGAGTTAAGCTGTTCGGTGGAATTAGACTTATTCCGATCGATTTTTCCGGGACTTTGATGATCTTTCGGGCATTCCGTCCCAAGAATACATATGCATTAGCAGTAGGAGCAAAGGAACCAGGCAAATATTCGATTTTCCTTCACCAAACAAGAGAAAAATGTATTCATCTCTCCCATTTTCGCCAAAGGGAGACTTCCACTCAGCCTTAGCGGCGAGTCTCTAATTTCTCCCAATCCGTGTGGAAAGCCTATCTTCTCTGGTGGATGGACGTAGTACAGCATTCATGGATTAGTGGAAGGACCCATGCACACATAGAGATATAGAAGAGAACCAGGATAAAGTGTAGTCGAGTGTGCTGCTGCTGGTAAATGCAATTCCCAAAAAGTTATTGACTCTGAGATGCTATGTGCCTTTCTTTGCTCGGTCGATTTTTATGTTTGAGTTGAGTCATTCATTTGCTCAACAGAATGAACCATTCGTGGTGGTAGCAATTATACGAGTTTTTCGTTCTCGTGGCTTACTCTGCTAACTAAGGATTAATTTACGATTACGAGTCTTGTAAAGACTTTTCTTTACTGCGTGTGTGCAAGTCAAATGATGAGGGAAATGAGTAATGTTATAGCATCACAGCCTCATCTGTGCTCTCCTGTTTATGTCCAAAGTTTTTCTCGGAGTTGTGTAGACCTTAAGTAGGAAACTAATAAGGTTGGCTTCCATATATTTTGTGGTTTCATTAGGGGATCACGGAGTACAGTAATAATTAGAAAAAACGCCAGGTGAGGAGATTTCATCGAAACCCATTCCTTCGTCTAGTTGAGTACAGAAGCAATTGAAGTGTACTTCTGTTCACTAATGATAATGAATACACGTTTTAATTGGTACGCATAACGTGAAATTAAGAAAAGGAGCATATTCAAGTCATCTGGTTTTCTTGTACATGGGAAATTTCCCAGACTCGCAAAACTGTCAGGTGTTTGACGATTAACTACCGCATCGACATTTTCATACCCTAAGTCATTGCTGACAAGGTAATAATGGATGTTATCTGCATAGATGGGTAATTATTGTTACCTCGAACTTTGATGAACGAGCTACGCGTGGCAAAAGTAAGGAAATTACTTGCTAACCGATGCTGTCTTATATACGAGTTAAGATTATCTCCTTATGCATTCATTTAACCCTTGACTGTTCATTAATCATGAAAACATGAATAGCTAATGAATGGTTGAAATTCTAGAACACGATTTTAATACGCAGAGAAATGCAATTACCAGCCAAACACGATCTGCTGTGTGTAATTTGCACAGGGAACCCAACAAGGTAGTGAATAGTGAGTAGGCATTAAGTAGACATGCTACGTAATTTAATGATAATCCATTAGACTTGTAAAAAAGAGTCACTACAATATGTTCTTGCTTGCGTGCATGAATTTCTCGCATATTTTGTAGTTGGTAACATCCAACATGGTGAATGAATAAAGGAAGAAAGGCTACAGACGAGAATGTATGAAAGGGTTAAGACTTAAAGAGTAAATCGATAGACTATGAATAAAAAGCCAGTGGTATGCGCTGACACAGGGGAAAGCCCGTTTTAAAGTGATCGATATGTAAATCCAACCTTTTTGCATATAAAACACCTCAGCGCAAGGCTCGACTCCTCCCTTCATTTCACATCTTATGCCCAACCAAGAACGTAGAGACTAAAGAAGATTTCCAAAGCGCAGCGGTAGGTGTTTTTTACTCGTAGTATGTATTAGCATATCCATAACTCAACCCTTTCTATGTGAGAGAGAAAGATGAGACTGCATAATGATAGTGCATATGTGAATACATTATTTTTTATATTCCTTCAGGAGTGTTTTGAAAAGAAATATGTTTCTCTATAGAAGAAAGGAGTAGACCTTTAGTTGTGAATGTGTGGATTGGTATTATTAGCATGAAAAGGGTTCTCTCACAGTTTGTCCTGTCAGTTAAGACTTTTTTTGTTCCTCCGATTAAATTGATATGCAATGTGTACTGGCGCTACGTGTGCAATACGATGCCAGGGTGTAAAAGGGTTTGTAAATGGAGTCTTAGACAAAAAATGATTGAATGGAAAGGGTTGTTGGGAGTGAACGCACGTGAGCCTAGCACACTGCCAGTGCTTACTGTACTTACAGAGGACTTATGATGATGATGGTCTACTCAAATACGCACAAGCCTTTTGAGAACATTATTATAAACATATTACGAGGAGAAATCGTAGTTGGTAAATCTCTTGACTATTCATGAAACACGGAGATAGATATATTTTCCTTTCCTTCCGCATTCATTTCCTTCCGAGAGTTCCCTTAGATAATGATGAAAGTGATACACAGAGATAGAACAAGTAAAGGTTCAATTTTATAAAAATAACATTCCTTTGACTTTCCACCAAAGGGAGAAGGAGAAGGCGAGGTTATATAAAAGAATGTTTTGATTGATAAGATGCATTCAAGTTTACATGGAAAGAGGAAGCCAATTTTGATCGAGAGGGGTTGAGGAACGTCTGTTTACTCTACATTTTAATTCCAAAGCTTGGGCTCCCTGTTTTATCAAATTTTACAACATCTACAAACGAATTTGGGGAGTAAGAATTCCTCCGTGTGTTGCTCTCCAAAGACTTTTAAACTCTCTGGTGGAATGAAAAGAAGGTATTTACGGGCTAAATGGTGTTTCATTCAGCCGTATTGTATTACACACACAGACTCTGAAGATTTGATAGTCAATTGTGCCTTGTGCGTTCATCTCATCTCTTTGGGAATTGCATCTGTTTCATTTCCATTTCATGGACTCATTGGCAGGTAGTTGGGAATAGGTATAAACAGAATAAAAGGCAAAAGGGTTGGTTCTTGCATGTGTAAAGCCATCTCGAGTAATTGCACTTTCTCTCTATCGCTAACACACACACATTTGCCATGAAGTCTGTGATGACTGTGGAGAGAATCAATTGAACTCCTTTATGTTCTATAAAAACCAGCAATATGGTCCATTTGATCGGTAAATCCGGGATTCTTGCATGTCTCTCCCCAAAATGCCCAAAAGAATCATCCGACCTGTGAACAAAACACACAAAATGCATTGCAACACTCTCCTCCGCGTGTATGAAAAGCCAGATGGATTTATTTAAATGGGAGAGAACGAGTTAAGTAAATCCAGCGTAGGGAAGTAATCTCCATGTTCATGCAACCTTATCCGGCTATTGCAAAGGGTAGAGTTTTTCATAAGGAAAAAGTACTCTATATATTTCAGTGTAAGAATACTATTTAGCAATTTGCACACATACTATTATTAAAATTCCTAGTATCTTATTGTATCTGCGAGTCCTTCGAAAGACCTTATTAAATGTTAAACTAAAAAAAATTGTGCAACAAAAGTAGATGAACAAGAGAAAGAAACCTTCCGGTCAGTTAGTTGTCGTCATTCGGGTTTAATACTTTCTTAGAATAAACTCCAAGAGCTATGATACCAACTGCATCCGTCATCTTAAGAGAAAGGAACTAAAGAAAAACGATTTACACAAAAGATGAAGGAATCTCATATAGAAGATATTGTTACTGTATTCATCTCTGAGATTTATTCGGCTGGTCTTGGAGATTTTTATTGCATTACCGTGCAGACTCATAGACAATCATACTTCATACGTCTCATAATACACAGTACCCACCACTCCTCGTGTGTACATTTCCTCTACTTCCTTATTTTATTATGTCTTGGAGTGTTTCAAGCAAAATGTAGTTTTTTTCCTCTGATAAAAGAAACAAGTGGGATGTGTCAACACCCCAGAGCCATTTCAATCGAAAAAGAACCTAGGCTTGCATGGGATATTATTATTTGTTCCGAAATATAAACGTGTGTACGTTTACTCCAAATACTTCCTCGCTGAATGTGGATATTACAATAGAAAAACAATTTTTTCTCTCTCACGCATTTCTGGACTAAATAATAATAATATTCCTCCTGTCCGGGAGTTTTCTGCCTCCCATCCATCCTTTTTTATGGTAAAAAGACTAGAGAAATTCAGAGAGGTGGATAAGTTGAAGCACCCACGCCATTACATTGTATATGCTGGCTAAGGTATATCATGCCTATATGGTGATGGTGACTATGCGGTTGTGTAAAAGTAATAACTCACAGGCAAAAGTTTTGCGTGGACCGCACACGTAATAACAGAATAATACATTTATTACATCGGGAGAAAGAAAATAGAATAAATGCAGCAAAGAGTGTCCAGCCCACTTTGGGATAAATAATATTTTCCATGTAAAATTGGGGGAAGTTTGGGAATAAATTGTAGATGAGTTTGTATTGTCGATTGTCCAATTGTTCATTTCATCATTGCATCTAAACACACACACATTACACATGCATACCTTAGAGTGTATGTGTACAGTGCAAATGCTCAACTTGTAATTTGCTTTCGTTCCGAGTCCTCTTGTGTCTTGGGAAATAATTTCCAGGTAATGTAAAGTAGGTGTGTAGTGTCGTAGAGGTGGTTTTGAGTGTAAAAGGTAGGTATTCTTATATCATGCAGAAGTAGTGTGTGTAGAGCAGCAGCAGCTCAGTTCATTCCATTTTCATAACAAATTATCCAAGGAGAGAAGGAGCTCTTTTGTGTCCGTCTTGTTTTGTATTTGCTCTTTGTAGTCATGCAATCTAGCATGCGAGTTTGGAATGAAAGGAGTCAAAACTGAATTGCTTTTTCTCCGTTTCTTGTCCGTGAAAAAGTATCAAAAATGTAATAATACTCTTCTCTAATGCAAACAACGGTTGGTTTTGCTAATGCCAACTTTTGTGTATGCCTTGTTCAACACCACATGGAAATGTGTGGAGGGATTGGATGTGTGAGAAGTTCTTTCGTGTAGAAAAGAATAAAAAGTTGAAAAAATTGTACATAAGTGACTGAGGGAACTGGTGTTGCTAAATATTTAACAAGTTGAATAAACTACACACTAGAAGTGTAGTAGGCTACGCCTTCTTACAACTTAGAAACATAACAATAGCCTAAGAAATGCTACAAATGATAATAATGTTCTATTCCATACAAATTGTTTTTGTTCGAGTGGACCTCATTTAATATTCCGCTTGCAATTTACCATGAATTTTCTTTTCTTTTTGTCCAAGTAGCTTTTCGTCTTTCGATCGTACTTAAATATTTATGAGAATTTGGGTTTATACCCTTTCTTCTCCCTGTGGTGAGGAATTAAAGTATACAAGAATAATGATCCACGCAGAGTTCATTTTGGAGTATTGTGAGGAGAGGAGAATAATAGGCGGTTGTATTTTCTTATGAAATTTTGTGACATTTTTTGCAATGAGAGTTTGTGAGTTTTTTGAGAGGATGGATATAATAGGAAATATATTTTAAGTTGAGGTGTATTGTAATTTTAAATTGAATAATAGAACAAGAAATAATAGAATAAAGTTAGAAAGCGATAAGTTAGTGAAGAAACCCTTCAAAATTACTGCAGGATGATGATGATGGATCATTATATTGTTTATGAATTGGGGGAGAGAAGTATTGGAAGTAGCAGTATGGATTTCATAGTGAGCTCATTGAAAAGTGGCAACACAAAAAAAGGAGTAGAATATATAGAATTATGGTAGACTGCAGTTTTGACTTTTTTGTGTATTTAAAGCTTGCACTTGCCTATAGACAGTTGGAGACACAAATTATCAGAAACTTATTTGATTGGCGTGTTTCCGGTATCCATACTGGTGCGATGATCCCATGGTGTGTGTGTGTCTCTATTTTAATAGACTCCCTTAGAATACTAACTAATTCTAAAGAGCAATGAATAAATGACCAGAGCGGATTCAACTCCACTTGAGTCACATCATGCAGTCGTTTCCCAAGCTGTGTACAATGCTTTTTAGCTCATCATGAAATAAAATACAAAATTCCTGTATTTTAAGTTAAAGAGTAGTCTCACGCTGAGAGAGTAAAAAAGGAAGTAGTTCAGAAGTAGTAAGTTAGTCGTTATTCATCTGTACAAGTGGTTGTACAAATTGTTAATAAATACAACTCGTCACAAAAATTATATTATTAAGTAACGGATCACCAAGTTAAAATTCGGATTAATCTAAATCTCAAAACGTATCAATGTGTGACATGGTGGACTAAGAGCTAAAGTAGCTCGTGCCAAATTCTAAAAAAATGGGGCCATCATTCAGTCGCACCCAAACAGACAGGCAGGTTTAGATTTCGAATGGATGAATCAACTGTGGGTCTTTCTTTCATTCAATTCAATTTGAGATTGAATGAATGGGTGCCTGCAACTTTTTATGCTAAGGTTTTTTCACTTCCATTGACAAACATGATTCAACCCTTTTGATTCATGGTTAATTACCAGACCTGAGCTAGACACGAGGCTAACCAAAGCAAAAGATTTGGATTTACTTTTTGCAAAGCGTACAGAGTTTTTATGCTAAAGGAAAAACATCAGGCCGAGGTGCTTTATAGTCTTTTATAAGTTTACATTATTTTTAAGTTCCATCCGGATTGGTTTAGATAAGGATAATTAATTATGAAGGAATAATAAAACGCGAAAAATTCATAAAAATGTTCTATTGATTAATTAGACATGGAGTAACCTTTTTGGGTGGTAAGTGAATGTTTATGGAGGAAGTCAGGAAGGGATATCTATAGATTATGTATCTGTGAAGAATATAGAAATTATAGAGGAGCCACTGCTACTACTACTAGACATGAATTATTGTAATATTTTATTGAGCCCTAAGTGTAATTGTGTAACAGAGAATTTATGGATTGGTGTGTGTGTGTGGGATTGTAATTGAGGACTTTTTACAAGGAAAGCGATGCCGAAGCTTATTCTAAGTGTTTTTGTGCTCACCCCTTTGGATCGTTACTTTGAATAAAGTGTTGAGAAGTGTAGAGGAGACTGGGAGAGACTCCGCCTCGTCAATATTTCACATCTTGTTCCACACACGTCCACTTTATAGTCTTCTATGTGAAAGGGTCACAATGTCAAAAGCATTATTCGAGCATAAATATCACTTATTATGTAATAAGAATAAGTAATTCATGTCCGATCCATATGCACCCACTGAGTGAGTTTCCTACTTTATTATTCCTTTGGTACAAACTTTTTACACACACACATACTTATGAAAGACTTGAGGAAATAGCGTCTTATTATATGTCACACACGGGTTTTTCGAAGGTGTGAAAAATCCCAGAGAAAGTATATACGACGGAGACCATTTCTATTTTTGAATTACGATGACTTCCATTACTACAATCGGGAGAATGAGTTCTGGGTTGGTTCTTACAAGTTCTTCGTAAATTGTGTGCCTATGGACCATACCATTTCCATTTTCACATTTCCACTTCCATTCTCACACAATTGGTGGCAGTTTGACTTGGCACATGCGATTATTTTGTATTCGCCTTGGAAGGAGAACCAGAGACTTATTTCAATTTCTAGTGTATTCAATTTCTATTTGATTTCCTAATGTTATTTCAAGAGGTTTGGAAGGAGAAGGCGAGGAGAGGTAGGGAACTACTACTACCGCATAGGTTGGTGCATGCATAGTCAATAGTGAGAGTGGACAGGCAAATAGACTATTGTGCCAAGTGTGAAGAAAGGAATCAAAAATGGAATACATTTCTTTTGAGAGGGTGAGTGGACATTTGATGAATGCCCAGGGAGTCCGGAGAAAGTTAAATTCACTCAGCCCAAAGAAAAGAGACTTGACGATGACGAGTTGGTTTGGAAGACTTAAGTGGAGAGTAGTGGTGGTCGATAGGAGCAGAGAGAGAGAGCCTCAAGGAAAAGTCACCACACTCACTCTGCTTTCCTTCAACTTCAGCATTCACCAAGTCACTCAATTCTTCCACATGTGATATCCAAGTTGAAAAGTCTTTTATATGGAAAACACCTTAGATTGCATCTCTTCTACCATTTCTTTATATAATGTAATACTTTATGTATGAACACCAAGAGATTCGAAAACGAGGAAGACTTGACCCAAAATTAGAAAAGGTCCTACGGAAAGGCTTTGTCCCTTCTTAACGGAAAAATGATACCCTTAAAATAGACTAAAATTTCGTAAAACGCCATATGCTAAGCAAGTCTTTAATACACCTGAAACATCTTTTATTTCTCTTAGAATCCCGTTACTTTCCATTTTCCATTTGGTCTTTTGCAAGTCATCTTTCGTTTCTGATAAATAATAATAACAATAATGATGATAGGCATTTACTCCTTGGAAAGTAGTGGGAGAGGAGATAATGTTTTTTACACAGTAACAGAAACTAATGATGTTGCAGTGCATTCAAGGGCAGCCAAATAATGCGTTGGCGAGATGAGCAAAAGGTGGTGAGGAAAAAGGTAAACAACAGGAAAATCTGATAGGAACTTGGAGAGAGAGATTCTTTTATGTAAGAAGAATGGGGTTCTTCGTTATGTAAGTAATAAGCATGACCTGACAAACACTGTGAAGGTGGAAGGAAGGGACTTTTCGTTAAAAATACTTCTTCTGGGGTAAAAATGGTCGAATAAGCCTGAGGCTGTGCAATCCTCTACCTTTTTAGAGCAATAAAGAAATTGCACCATCATCAGAAATGAAGATGAAGGAAGTTTTGTATTCAGCCGTAAAGCTGTCCTTTATGAGTGAATCGGGAGTTTCTTCTTATGCGTACACTTTATTATTGGAATCTTAAGAAGATGAATAAGAAAAAGGTCCATCTTACCATCAATTTTTCATGCCACAGGATTTCGTCATCAGACTGAGAAGGAATTTTAACTAATCTTTTCAGTTTCTGGATTTTCTTGTGAGAAAAACGAGGTTGAATAGGTCTAGAAAATTCTTTGATGATAAGAGAAAAACTTCCTTAAGAATAGGCAAAATATTAAGCAGCGTGTCTTGTTGGGCTGATTCTCTATGAGATTACGTTAAGTAGATTGAAATTCGAAAGGACGAGAAGGAAGGAAGGCTCTGCTTGTGATTGGGAGTGTAGTGCTGGGAAGTTTTTTAATTCTATCAAATCGTGTGAAAGTCTTAAGTCGACGCGAGGGAGTGTTTGGGTCTTTTAATTAACTATTTTATTGGAGAGTGGATGGTCAAGTGGGTCTTTGGGCTTTGTCTTCGTTCTTCCTTTCATCAGCTTTTCCATTTCCCATCGAGATTCATTTTTATGTGGACGGATGTCTGGCGCAGCTTTTACGTAATGCGGAATGAATTGTAGAAAGCTCTTTATTCTCATCGTCGGTGTAGCCCTAAGCCTTTCCTGCCTCTGCTTAAAAAGGATTTTGAAGTGAAAGTGTGTTGATATCTTTAAGAATAAATAGATCTGATTGAAATAGTCGAGAAGAAAAAGAATTGATCAGAGAGAGTAAAGCTTTTATCTTCGATGGGAAGTAAGAACTACTACTAGTACGTGTGGGGTGATGCGATGGAATGGAATTGTTGTGTGAGATGAGACAAGTGCTGGAGGTGGTGGTGGTAGTAGTGGTGTGGACAAGTGAATTGCATTGTGCTTAGTGCACGGGATTAAGGAAAGGCAGATGAAAGAAAGCGTGAGAGAAAGGCTTCCTTTTTTTCGCAACGAAAGGATGTGTGGAGGACTCAAAGAGTAGTCGAATGTTCGATACACTTCTTCCGATCAGACTCCATTCGTCTCTTCTATAATTCTTAAGTCCAGAAGTGTGGGGTATAATTAAAGACCCTATATATTATGCCCTGTCAGATGACAGACCTGGGAGATGTATGCATATCTCGTGAGTCTTCAATGATGGTGGTGGAGACTGTGTGGTCATTCAAATCAGAAGAAGCGAAGGAATTGAATGTGGGAAAGTACATTTCTCAATCGATACGGTGGGGTGTCGGGGGAGGTCAATTGACTAAAGAAAGAGTAGGGAAAGTTTCTCCCCAAAATCTCTTTTTTCTGTCCAAGCGTATAGTGGTACTGATGGTATAGTAAAGTAGTGGTGGACACTGGACACTCACCATCATCATCATCACCAGACCATTAAATACTCCATTTGTATGCTGATGTATTCTGTCGTACTTTCTTTCACTAGACGACGTCGATTCCTCCTCAGAATTACTTTTTCTTTCTCTGCAGTAATAATGGAATCTTTGAAGGTCCATTTTTGTCCTGTGCTGAAAGCAATAAACCTTGTGATGCAGATATACTTTTCCCCTTAGACTTTATAAATCTACCCCAGTGGTGTAATTCCACGTAGGGCTATACATCATGAATGACTTGGTGCATACCTACGTCAAGAATACATATATTCCTAATGAATCATGGTAATGATGCAGTTCTTCCCTTTGTATCTAATTTAATACGTACCTTCTTATTTCCTGGGTATGATTACTTATTCACAAAAATGTGAGAAAAGGGAAATATTTCATGAGGAATGTGGGTAGGGTAGAACAAAGTATAAGAAGCTGTTTCACGATACATTATGTATTATATTCAGCACTCAGTTTGATAAGGACATAATCATGCAAATACTAAGGATATTATGCATTATTTCCCTAATGATGATTATGGTAAAGAAGTTCGTGTGTCTGTTCATGAGGTCTAGCAATCAAATTACTCAATACAAGGATACAAGTGGAGTGAAGAAGAAGACACGGATGCGTAATCAAATGAGAACAAGTAGAACAAAGAGATACTTGTTTGTTGGCGACTACTTGTCGGTTGGTCCAGACAGGTGGATGAATGATTGCTCTCTTCTAAACAGGAATGAATTTGGAGAAAGACACACAGGCACTCATAGTTGATAAGTTAATTAGTACTCTGGTTCTTCCCCTGTGAATAATTATGCGAAACACAGACTCGCTTTTATTGTTTCCTCTGCTGTCAGGTCGAGTTTGGCGAAAATTGTGCGGACGTGTATCCTCAGAATTTTTTTTGCAGAAAGCTGGAGACAGTCTGAGAGAAAGAGGAAGCCGATCGATTGTTTAAACACAGAATAATTTGTGTGTGTGTTGGTAGAAGATCCAAGCATACATTATTTGTAGTTGAGAGATGTTTAGGAAGAGCGAGATGGAAGTGTTGGAACAAAAGACGAGGAGGAGTAGAGGTTCACAAGTATTCGAGAAGTTCCTCAAAGTTTTTCGGGTTAAAGAAGGTAAAGAAGGAGAGTATAGAAGACCCTAATGGATTCATAAAGAAGGTTCTTCTTCTAAAGGGATGATGGTGATGAGGAGGTTTCGGCCAGGAAACGAAAAAAGAGGAAATTGAAGGGTCTCTCCTGCTGAAATATGATTTGAGGGTAAATATGCATAGGAAGTCTGGGAGTAATTTACGATTTCTAGGAAAACTTGGGGGAGAGGAGGGTTCCTACACAACATGGACCTTTGCTTAAGTACTTAACCTGACCTGAGTTGGCCAGGGCAGGGTACGCACTTACCAACAGTGATTATGAGATGTAAGGGAGATGATTTCAAAGTATTTTAGGCTCTCCAACTGGGCATAATTTACGGAGAAGTGAGCCCTTCTCTCTGTGAGATGTAATCATAGTTTTCCTACTCTTTCATGCAAAAGTCAACCTATATGCACTTGTACTTTTCTTGAGGAACCAATTATTCTTATGATTACGACTGTTAAGGGCCAGCAAGGAACCTTTTGACGAAGAGAGACATAAAATATTCGGTTTTATGAACAAATTTTCATGTGGAAACATATGGCATACATTTCGCTCTCATATGGACCCAAAAACACATACGAACGCACATGACTGTTTCTTCTCAGGAAGGAATTGAATGTCCACTTGTCCATCATTATTTATACATATATGGAGATTGTATAAAAATATTGTGATAGTCAATAGAGAGTTCCCTGGATGATGTTCTCTTAGGACTCCTCTGCATTGAAATTGAATATGATAAGTGGAGTTGTTAGACGTGGACAGTGAAGCGACCCGAAGTTTATTGAAAGTATCGGTTGAGTATACATTAGGCTACTAAAGAGCTGGGTGAGTAGAATGGGGGAGCAATCTATCCGGAAGATGTTTAAGTAAAAGGAAGGTATCCATGCTTTTTTGCAGAGAGAGAGAAGAGCCCCTATTTGCATTGGTGGCGAGTAATTTGCATGAAAATAAAATGTAGACAGTAGACAGAAGAAGGGAAGCTTTGTTTACTTTGAAGTGACCATAGTTTGGTTGTATGAGTCAATATAGCTGAGGAAGGGACGAGAGGATTTATTGTAAAAGAAGATGAGAGAGACCCGCAGGAGAGCAAAAAGAATCCTTCAGAGATGACAATGTTTTATGCATTTTCTCGTGAAAAAGCTTTCATCCGTAGGTTGAACAAACATTCCTTCTCATACATAGGCAGACCAGTTGAAGAGTAAGTAATGCTCCTCTGCTTAACATATTCAGGGTGGAATAAGAACTAACTACAAGAACTGCTGGGTGACCAGAAGAAGATGCCTTCTCAAGATCTCCTTTCCAATTCAGATTAGAACTTGGAGACCATCACCGCAACCAGAGATTTTTGTAGACGAGACCTTTTCATCATACGGGTCTTGTATTCGTTTGCCTAACTATGCTGGGTTAGGTAATAGTAGGCAGACAGGCATGGAAGGTTTACCTTCGTACGTTTTTCCTTAAAGAGGATTCCACTTTTTGGGAATACAAAATGAGTACCTGCATTTTAAACAATTTCCCTCGACATCCCTTTACTTCTTCCAGTTATCTGATATTTGCCTAGGATTTTATATAAAACTGTCCTTTTTGTATGCATTCTCATATTTCACTTTCACTTGAGTAAGTACAACCAAAACCCAAGACAGAGTTTCCTTCGATTTAATTTTTTCCCTAAAGCAAATGTCAGGAAGTAATGAGGTAGACAAACAAAGATGTGGGAATATGTTTATTACAGAGTAATCAGAATACCGTGTGAATTTCTGGTGTTTAGCTAACAGACTATCTATAGTATAGTAGTGTATGTGTCATTTATCGAGTCTAAAGCTTTTTTTGCAATTTATTCCGTAGTACTAAACCGTGATTCTTTAGTAGGCAGCGTATTCATCTCATGAATAATTTTATTCAAGGTAGTGATAGTATTTTATCGTGTGTCTTGAAAAGAATTTAAGCATTTGAGAAGGGATGGTGTGCAAAGGATAAAAGAAGGGGTTGTGAGCAGAGGCAGAATAAATTAAAGAGTGGATTCTGTAAGCATTAGCATTTTATCCTGTAACGGATTTGTAACAAGAGATTGGCACGTCAGAGGTGCATTGACAGAAGTACGTAACAAGGAACAACCGTTCGGCAAATGATCATCATCGCCACCACCATAGGTCGGTTGAATTAATCGGTTGAGCATCAGAAAAAAGGGTTACTATTAAAACGCTTTTTTGTCCTGCTTTCTTATTCTTGAATCCAATCAAAACGGTGGTGGTGGTAGTAGTAGAGAGATGAAATAGGAACACGGTCTAATAATAAGTACCGTACAGTTACAAAGTGTGTTAGATCTTTTGTAATTCTAATGAATGTACCGTTGGATCACACACGAAAGTAACTGAGCTTCTATAAAAAAGTAAGATTTTCGATATCTGCGATAGCCACTAGACAGCTCTCAAATATCTTGAGCTCGTCATATAGTCTTTGGAATTTGAAGTAGAAAGGGGTGCGCAAATAAATTCAGCTGCCAATCTAGTGAAACTTAACCTACTTACATATCATGAATTGACTGACGTGGCTTCAAGAAATGCATTCAATGTGGGAAAGAATTCCTTTCTTTTGAGTAGTTCCGTGTTGAGCACACCTTCGTCAATAGGTGAGCGAAATAGTGGAAGGATTTATTTCCTGGAGAGATTTCCCTTTTACAATGACTTACTTAAGTCGTTGAATACCCGTGATCTGGCTAATAAAGCTGTGTATGTGGACGTGATACCCCGTTCATTCTAAGGAACAATAAAAGAATTGCGTTAAGCAATTGGTGGTTTTGTAGAGGTAGGCAGGGGGTACTTTTGTCTCAAAGAAGTCTTTAGACTTTATACGGAAGGCATGTGGGACATGCGAGATCGAATTCACAACCAGATTCGTCGTTGATTTTAGTGAATCAATGAGAGCAGCGAGTTTATAAAAAACAAATGAGAGAATGCACACACGTAGTAGTTTTTCAGTATTCTTTTTAGTCCGCAATCCTTTTTGACATCTCGATCGTCTCAATTGAGACTTGACATGACATGAGCATGGCATCATGAGAAGTAATCTGACCAAGCAGGAGATATGCAATACACTCGATTCCACTTCGTCTTTCAATTTAAAAAAATGAAGGGAGTGATATGTTTTACTTCCTTTGTAGAGAGTGTGTGTACTCTCTCTTCGTGAAAGAGGACTAATCAAAAGTTTAGAAAATTCGGGTTTGGTCGAATGATTTGTTCGTTATCGCTTCACTCAATTCTCAATCCGTTGATTCAATTCAAATCACGAAAGAGAGAGAGAGAAGTCCTGAATTTTATTCATTGATTTGGGTGCAGCTCCTTCTGATGAGGGACAGCTTGGGTGGTGAAGCAATGGCACCCAAGCCTCCTTAGTGCTTTTTTACGTATACATGTAGTCGCAGTCCCATTCGGATTTTAAATTATCAGAATTAATCCTTCTCCTTTCTAGTCTGATGTGTAGTCTAATCAGAAATGGTTTCTCACACGGGATTTACTCACTTTTTTCATAGTGGTTGACAATTCTTGAATGCGTCAACCCTTTTGTACATTATTTATTCATGGATTTGTGCAGCCATATTTATTGGAGCACATCTATTCACAAAGCAACTGTGTATGAGTAGAAACACTCATTGGCACTCCCACTGAGGACATTATTAGTAGGCAAAATACGAAGAGAAAAGCGTACTTGGGACATATGGACAGGCTTCTCTAGCAATCCATTTATTTTTACTTCACAAGTCAAGAATTAAGCGAAAGGGTGAATAACTTTTTTCAGGACATATTGCATATGATTATTGGGACACAAGGAATAAAGGGGTTGTATACGGGCAATTCGTATGTGAGCCTTAATTACATTATTATTTTCAGAGTCACATATGAACCTCCATTCAGTAAGTTATATATGTGCCAAAGAAAGTTAAGAAATAACGTGCTTTGTTGTTTCGTACTGAAGAAAGAGAATTCTTTTTATCCTGAGAAAGCAGAGAAATGTGTGTCGGGGTTATTTGAAGCATTAAATGGACATGTCATTAGCAGTGAGTAATTTTCCGAGCGAATGACTTTTATGACAGAAGTGTACGGTTTCTTTGTCCCTGATAAATTACATTAGTTTTGGAGAAGGAGGTGAGGTCGTATTCTTAACTAATCATAATTAATTACGCTTTAATTGCACACAGTCACATGAGTAAAAGAGACTATTATATACGTGTGTGTATCACCATATTATGTAGTCTTTTGGTTCGATTACTTTCATCCTTTCAAGGGAAAGCTTCCAGGTAGAGAGAAAAAACTCACATTTAGACTGTGTGGTAGAAGAGTTCAGAGAACTTGAAGGATTTCTTCCTGGGTGGACTTGTTTTCTGGACTTGAGTTATGTGAAGGGCAGTAACAACTTTCTTTGAAAGAAATGGAGAGACTGGGAATGGTCTTTGAGTTGTGTTGGTCGTATCCAGATTTCGGGTTGTTGAGAAGAAGTTTGGTATGCATGCAGACGAGTGGTGGTTCGTATATTTGTATGATGATGATGATGAGGATAGGAATGGTACTTTCCCTTTGAAGTAGAGAGACATGGGGGAAAGTACAATGTCCAGTGAAAGTGTCCCAGGAGAGCACTATATTAAGAAATAGAGTCCCTAAAGAGCAAGACATTGTAATACATTTGTATCCTCCCATGTTTTACAATATGAATATATAAAAGTCAACGAGAGGGTATCTTCTACTTCCAACTACCGCGTGCATGCTAAAAGAACTTTTGCCTTCTTTGGGACAAACCAAATTATGGACCATTTCAGTCGTTGTACATGAGATAACGTCCACTCCGACTTTTTAGAATGTCTCTTTCTGTGCCTGGCCGACTGGACTGCTAGAAGAAATCAGACCAACTTTGAATCTCTCTAATCCTTTCTGCCTTCTCCCTGAACTTGCTGTGTGAGACGCTACCCGTTTTCCTGCTCGATGATCTGATCGAAATATATAAGCAATGCGATGGTGAATTTACTATTTCAGAATAGATTACAGAGCATCATAGATTCATCAGTTTAATCTTACGTTCATCTAAACTCTTTAGTTTGATATTTTTATTACTTATGCAATTGACATTTTACGGGAGGCTGACCGCAGTGTGCCTAGAGGTGCTGTTAAGCTGGATGCACCTAAGAGAGTCCTTGAGAACTGCACACACACATCCCATAGTTCATGATGAGAAAGTAAAAAGCAAAAGTGCAGAAGCAATGATCGCATTAGACGTGTAGCAATACATAGTAGGAAGACCCCATGGTGTTGACACAGGAGTGAACCCACCCGTCGAGGCTTTCCGCAAAATTCGTAAAAACCTTTTTTATTTCCTTCCTTCCGATCTGTTGCTTCTGAGAGAGTTGAAAGAGAGATCGAAAGAAAGTGTGTATGTGCTATATACACACAAGGAAGAAGATTTTGTGGTTGGTGGTTTGGGAGATAAAGATGACCTCTTCTGTACCCAAACGGTGTGAGTAGTCCGGGGTATCCTAAATACTTTCTTGATAAGTTCATCCTTTCATAAGTCTTTGGTTTTGTCTCTTGCCACTGTTGTGAAGGTGAATCCTTGTGTATTCAAAGGATTTGATAGACCAGTGGAGATTTGCTTGGTGACAGGAATAAGTAGGAGCCCTAGAGAGATGCTCAGTCGAACGGGTGACGGATTTAAATATGCTGCTTAATGTAACTGGTAGGGATATGAGTTAAACCGAGTTTCATTGTAAAGAAAGGTTTACCAAAAATCCTATTTTATAAAAGGACACACACACGGGGTTCGAATCATTCATCATCATCATGAGGTCATCATTACAATAAGCCTTTTTATTCCCTCATCGCAGGAATCAATCAAACCCTTCTGTATATAGCTTATCGAGAACACAGGGCACATGTAAAGCACAAGGAAATA
Source organism: Isotomurus graminis (assembly GCA_034696565.1). Classification (NCBI taxonomy): domain Eukaryota; kingdom Metazoa; phylum Arthropoda; class Collembola; order Entomobryomorpha; family Isotomidae; genus Isotomurus; species Isotomurus graminis. Next base: position 46,873 of record JAQGAB010000042.1, read on the forward strand.
ATGTCAGCTGCGTTTTTGTCTGCATCCCATTAAATTCTCATGGTTTTGCCTAAACACATTATCATTTGATTAGTCATCTTGTCTTACAGTGTAAAGTCAGGAAAGGGTGACATTAAATTACATTTTAAAGTCTAATAGACGCATCGTGACAACTCATAGTTAAGTTTTAGACCTTTTTAGAGACCATTTGTTCGTGGATTCCTGCGAACTACTGTTTTACACACATTAGGGTAGTTGGATTGCCACGCATTTTTGAAGCAATGATGAGAGTAATCCATTACATAAATTGACAAGTAGTCTATCTCCCAATCGCTCATTGCCTTTTTCCTGTCTTGTGCAGTAAAAATTAAATGCTCATCGGTGTTTAATGTTAATGGGTTAATGGATAATGCATTTGTCTCTTTGCAAAGGGTGTAATAAATTAAGAGAGGAGCATTTAAGGATTCAGGTCTAAAAAAGGGAAATAATGAACATGGACGGATGGATTATTAATCTCCAGGATAAAAGATGAGCGGAAGTAAATAGTACATGAAGGTATGCATTCGTGTGTACGTAATGCAAGAATAGAATGACTACTAAATTAGACTTAAAAAAGCATGAGCAGTTGGTAGTTGTATCTCCGGTAGTAGTTAAGTGGTGATAGCGATAATGAAGAGCGATTAGTGAAAGGGTTGAATGAAAGGTGTGCATGCGTGTGTGTGATATGCATGCGTACTAGAATTATGTAAATAGGCCAGCCTATGTGACTAGAGGAAGGGTTGAGTTTAAAATAATTTTATAGGCGAGTCTATTTGCGTATGGATGTTTTTTGTTTGTATGTAAAAAAGGTGAGAACATGCATGCTCATCACAGTGAGTCATTTGAATTTAGGAATAATAGTAGTGGTGGAAGGAAAGGGTTGGCTGTTGGGAGGAACACGCGTGTTCTTATGTATAAGTGTTTTTTGCTGGATCGAGAGTAATTTTTTATAATCTTCAACAAGTTCTGAAAGTTCCAAGAATGAAGGGAAGGAAGAAAGGGGTACTTCTCCTTGTAGTGGACGAAGTACTTGGCTGGCTTGTTGCATGTACATAGTAAAAAACATCTTATCTTTTGAAAGAGTGACAGGCAGCCGTTGAAGAAGGGTTGCCTGTGTAACTCGCTACTTTTCCCGTCTTTGAAAAAATGATTATTATGCTTAATGTGTTACGTGAAGGAGATGCGATGGATGGAATGAACGGTTGCTTCTTAAGCTTAACTGCATACAAATCTCGTAATGAGTGGGACAGGCTACAAAAGGCTGTGTGTGTAGTGTGGATCCAAGCAGTGCAGGGTAGATTTTTTATGGTGGCTTAGAGTAAAAAATACCTAATTTACATCTTAATGCGGAGAGGAGGGGCTAAAGGGAAAAAGGGATCCCAGCTTGCCTATCTCTAGTCATATGTAACTCTCTGTGTGTTACATAAAATCACATTGTCACTTCACACCGTTAATCATTCAGTAACTGGAAAGTGTTGAGGAAGGTTGGAATATAAGGTTCGGTCTTACAGACCAACTCATGTGAGACTGCAGCACGAGATCTTCAGTCAGACCAACTGGTGCATATTTGTTCAAAGCCGTCTCGGCGTTTTATAAAGAATTTTTAGTGAATCGTGAGACTTAAACATAAAATTGTCTGCACAAAACTTGTGTTTTTCTTAAGTTAGCTGTACAAAGTGCACAACATGTGATACAAACTGGTTTAATTGGACATGAGATACAAAATTAGCAAACCTCCGTTGATTAAGAAAATAGTTAAGAAAATGAATATCATAGGAGCTCGGCCGTTTCTAGGTTTGCCAGGTTGTGTGCCAATTATTATAATTGTTTTGCAATTAATAAAACCATCTGCAGAATTAGTTTTTGTGGGATAAAGTGTTAAATAACGTGTTTCTTTGTTTCTTTATAGCCGAACCGTTGAAGCGGATGGACAGAAGTCTCAGTTCGCCTGCCACAGGTTGGTACCATTCTACTTTCTTCTTTGACCCTTTCTCTCCCACACTGCATTGTGATTTTGGAACATTACTCATTCTGAAATCTGAAATGGACATGATGACCCACGCTGAACAAGACTTCTTTATGTTGTACAAGTTCATTGATAAAATATAGAAATGCTACATCATAGAGAAATACACGACTTTCTCTCACTTTTTTAATATTCTTTCACGAGTCTCCCTGTCATTCCATCCCTGGGAAGTTCACCCCATCACAATATTTTTATATTTTTATGTAAAAAGAACCCAATATGATAAGAGTGACATGATTGATACATTTGCGACACATGGGACAAAGTAAGTCACTCAGTCGGTGGTGAAGAGGGTCGTACACTCTCTTTTACGAAGTAACTTATTCATACTCTTTTTTACTATTTGGTTCATCATCCATCTTTTTATCTTTTCTACCAAATACAGGGAAATAATGTATTGGGTGAATCATCATTTGAATCTGGTGTGTGCATTATTAAGCCTAAATTTACATTTGGGCCAGAGAGATTCACATTTATTCTGAATATTTATTCAGATGGTGGTAGATTTTTTGCTTTTTGGGTTTAAATTATTCTTGTTCTTGTGTGCGTAATAATTCATGTAGAAATGAATTCGTGAATATTCAGAGAAACCTGGTGACGTAGGAATAGTATCGTGTAGGGCTATGAGAAAGTTGTAGTGGAAAGGTGTGGGTACGCATTATTATTCGACTTCACAATGATGCTTGGCGATTTACATACTAATGCGTGGCAGACATATATTGTAGAGCTACAGGAGGAGTAGCTGAGCTTATTGTGTTACCCAATTTCAGTGGGCCATTCTTTCTCGGAGATTACGTAGCGTTGTATATGGTAAAGTTGTTTAGTAATATAAAAGAGCTGCAGGGATGCGCGTAGCCTTTTGTGTTGCATATGGAAATGAAATATATTACGTAAATAAGGGAGCGAGTAAAAACGAATGTGTGCATCTGGAAGATGAATCCATATTCCGTACCTTTGCCTTTAGTGTTAAATGTGTGAGTGACTATGAGCGAGTGCCATTTTTGTGACAAAAAGAACTGCTCTTTAGGGTACACCGTATGTGTTTCATGCTTTCAAAGAAGTTTTCAATTTCACGTCACATCGGAAAGTGATGATTTTGTATTTTCTTTTTAGCTTTGCAGGACAACAACACGGTTTGTCCATATTCATCCATCTTTAGACAGATCTGTCTTTGTCCACCAGCAGAGAAATATTGGAAAGAAACTGAAACTCATTCATATTCATTAGAGTATCGAGTATCACAGATTCAAGGGACGAGGAATTATTATTCCTGTTTTTTAGGGAAATGTGTGACACACACAACAGACTATTAGAGAGAAGGGAATGAACCTAGGAAAGTAAGTCGGCATAAAAAATGTGGAGAGAGATGTCCCAAAAGTGGGGAAGGAATGCCTTGAGGACCAAAAGAACAAGGACACACCATCCAGTTGTATATAAGTAGATGCAAAGCTTACGCAGGAATAACTGTAAAAATTGGAAATGTGTTGGTAAAAAGCTTATAGTGCAAAGCCATAGGAAGCAAGCTTGTGTAAGATTTTAATGCAACATTGAGAGACTCAGTTCTAGAGTGAGTGCAATGTGGAGCAAGAGATAAAGATTTTTATCCTTGTGATCCTATTTACCTAAAAAGAACTTATGAAGGACCCTCTCGTTCATCATCGCTTTATGTTTTACCCTAAGCTGCATATGAGGTTGAATGATCTTCGCATTTGACTCGCGAACACATCCATCTTTCCGGAATACTTTCCGTTTACATTTCCGGAATTTCCTGCCTTGCCTCTCGAGTATTTTGGTCTCCTAAAGAAATAATTTACAGATAAACACCATACGAAGTAAAATATTAAAGGGAGAAAATATTATTTTATTCACTTATTAGGGACTGATTAGGTCATGACTTGAATTGTGATTTGAGGATTTAATTGAACGGTTGAAGAGTTCGTAATCCTATTATAAAGTTGTGTGAGAGTTGAGGGTGACAGAAGTCTCACAAAGTCTATAAGAGAGGAGGAGGACACAAGAAGTATGGGAAGTCTATAAGAACACACATAAAAAGAAGTTTGATATGCAAATGGTCTGATCGAGGAGTCTATGAATAATAAAAAGAGATTGGAGCGAAGAAGGCCAGCCCAATGGCGTCTGCCAGTCAACGGGTTTGCCTCACGCATTTCTCAGACGCTTAATGAAGCCTTGTGCGTGCGTTAGTTCCATTTGAAAAGGGTTACACACTCTTTCAATCTTTTTATTCATCCTTCAGGTTTATTTTTATCATATCATTCACACAGGCAAACACTCGGATGGGTCTACTCAGAGATTTTTTTTATATAAAAGAACCCTTTTCCTTCTTGGCTTTCATATTTGAATTTTTAAGCAAACGATCCTATTACCAAACCACCACTGATTCATGCTACACTAGTCATTCATCTAATGAAATAAAGCTTTTAGTCCAACTCATTTTGGTTGCAAAAGGACTAATTGATAAAAAGAGAATATAATGAGCAATGAGATGAATAGGGAGGATAATGAGACTCTCAATGCAATTACAATTCCACTTGGAAATGTGGCATTTAGTATTATTTTCCATTGTTCCCGAGTATACTTTTGTTCGCTGAGTCGATAGAGTTTGATTTTTAAGCATAAAACTCATGCTGAAGGGTGAAGGATATTGTTACCCTTACGTAACAATATGATTTGATAATTTTATTCTTTCATGTTTGCTCTTGACTCGTTTCATTTGAAATCCTATGCACGTGTGGATTAAAGGATGGACTCATCATTATCTCAAGACGAAGGTTGTTATCAATTTTAATGCCGCTCCTGCAGAGTATCATTATTATAACAGATATTTTTATAAAAATCCTACAACTCTCTCATACAACAGGAACTCGGGTTTAAAAATGCATGCACAGTAGAAGTTTGGCTGGTGATAATTTAATGAAAAGCAGTAGAGGTATAATAATATAATACTGAGTGGATAAAAGGCTTAAGTAGAGACTTGACTGTGTGTGCTACTGCTGTATTGCATATGCCTGCCTGCCTGCAGAGAGTGTGTAATTTTTTACAAAGTTTTGTATTGAAGGAAGTGCAAGATGAGTTGTTATTGAGTACAACGACCAGTAAGCAACCAGGCAGTGTTAGGTTTGATGATTTTTTGTTCACCATTCAGTTAGGCATGCTTACTTTACTACTGTAGTTCTTCTACCTCTCTTTGATTCGAGAAAAAAGGGAGAGAGAAGAATATGTATGAGAGAGAGAGTTAACGGGATGGAAATTGTCAACCCTTTTGTAATCCTTTGAAAAATACTATTTATCATATTTCTGCATTTTTTGTCCCTACCGAATAAAAAATTAAAATCATCGTTTCAAATTTTAAAATAGGCTTGGGCTTCATCGAAGCACGGACTATGATCATCATAAATTATCTGCTTGGTTGGTGTGTGACACAGCCATTGCGCCTTCCGTGTACTCACAATCCATGCGAAATTCGTTTACACTTACAGTTTTTTTTATATTCCTTAACGCTTTTGTCCTCATTCGTATTTCTTTTCCTTTCACAATGTAAACTACTTGCTACATTACACAGGCAAATGGTTGAGTATTTTTTTACAAGAAGGGTTGCTTTACTAGACATATTGCATAGAATAGTAGCACGAGTGAATAGGTAATGGCGTGTGTTTGTTTGATTAGTTATAGTCGCAAGAACATAATATTCTGTTTTTAGGTCTGAGAAGACGAGTCCTATTCGTTTAAGTAGAAAGAAGGTAGATACTTTGAAATATTTACTACTCATGGTCCTTCATTATTCGATATTTTTTTATCCCCCATACCCTTTAAGATTTTGAAGCGTTTGTTTAAAGACGAGATGGGATGCAGATGGTGGTTGTCATTCGACGGGAGATGAACTTGATACGCTTTGTAGAAAGGGAGGAGGTTGGCAGACGTTCATCGGGTGATTGTGTGCTTTGTTAAAGACATCCAGCACATGCTCATCATCTTCTTCATCTTCTCATTATCTTCATTATCGGTGAAAGAAAATATCAAGTGGCAGGTGGTTTGGTTGGCTTCTCAAAAAAGATTAGAGGATTTGATTTGGACTTGAAATTATTTTTTTGACCTGCCTGAGGGTTTCCTGTGGTCAGGGATGAAGTTAGAGGGTTTCAAGGTCTGAGTAAATCAAGTAGAAGCGTGAAATAAAATGAGTTTAAATTGGCATACACATGAAATAATACACCAGTTGCTCTTGGGCGTATTCACATACTAAATTTTCGGGAATTCGGGTCTAATCAATCTTAAAGAATTGAAGGAACAGTGACACAAATAAATAATCAGTCATTGCGTACTGTATTTTGCCATAAAAAGAAGAAAAGCGAGTAAACTTCATTCCTTTTTTATTTCGTCCTACCTGTCTGAGTGAACTAAACAACTTTTGTGTCGTGAACTTTTCCCCTTCACACAAAAACCCGGTGAAGAAGATGCATCTCCATGTGCATTACTTATAGGAGCATGTCTGAGTCTCTCGTCAAACTTCCTTTTACTCAAATCCAGTTTCCACAATTTGGGATCTTTCTCACCCTATTCAATTATTCCCTTCCCAGTGCATTTTGTCATTCTGCTTGTCTCTCCATATATACTCTTCTCTGTTTGACACGGGATGTCAGGGAGAAGAATGACTTGATCCTTGTAAAAGCCAACTATTAGCTAAACTACGGTAGCAGTATGGTGGCGTCATTCTGACATGATACAACCTTGGATTTCCAGCAGAAATGTCATGATTCGATTTGAAACATTTATGATATGTGAAATGCTCTTGACAAAAATTCCATTCCATTTCCACACGACTAGAGTTGCATGCAATAATAAAATACTAAATTAAGTATACAAGTCACCACGTGAATTAGTAGATGGAAAATGAATAAGTGAGTATTGTGTGAGTGGTGACAGTGGCACTGTAGCGGGGTATATGATCATCTGCATGCAATAAAGAAACTGGGAATTCATTTGCCATTGAAGCACTTTTTGAGAGTTCCTGGTGTAATAATATTGCGTAAGTTTCTGAAGTCTCTTTCGTGACGGGAACTAACAGTATGCATGCATGCGTAAGTATATTGAGAGAGTGAATAGATGAATAGGGAAGTAAGGAGAAAAGTTTCTGAGGGAAAATATGCAGGTGCTGGTGATTTCTTGAAGAAGTGTGTATAGTCAGCGTTCATGTCGTTATATACTTTTGTAGGTAGTGGAGTAAATAGTAAAGTATATCTTGGAGAGGAAGAATAAATTCTTTTTTATTTTCTTCATGCTCTTATTCCTGTTGAAATGGAATATTTATTGAATGGACTATGGACCAATTCTGAAGACCTTTTATAGCCCCATCATTGATCTCTCTGCGACCACTTCGTCTTCCTAACAGTAATAATGCCTTGTACAGTCCCACCACCACCACTACTACTACCGTTCCGCGTATTATTATGTTCCCGTCTTGGTCAATTTCTTAAGTTAAGCTGAAGGAAGAAAAACACTTTTTTTTCTTTTGTGAACCTCTATACTATATTCTTCATGTAGCGAATCATGGAGGCGAGCAATACATACATATCCAGGAAATCTTGAACGCATTTCACTTGCAATTCGTAACCATCTACTGCACACACACTGCCTGTAGCTTGGACTTAGGGCGAATGTAAGAGAAGTTTAAGATATTCGAATGTGTGTAATGGAAGAGTACACACTTTGAATAGAATAAAATACGATGTGGTATGAATATGGAATGACCACGAGAAATCCTGAGAATGCAAGATTTCTTTTCAATTCACGAGGACTTTCGATATTTCGATTTCAGTGGATTCAGGAATTTTTCTAAAAGAGTTCCCTTAATATTCTCGACTCCTACGAGTCATAAGCGGATTGCTTGGAGGAGAAATCGTTTTTTGGGAAACAACACCCACATTATTATTTGCATGGTGCATTAAGTAGTAGCCAAGTGTGGTGAGAAGCTCTGGACACAAGAATAAGTTGAGAATACAAAGCCGTATAAACTAAGCTGAGTGGCAAAATGAGCTTTCTCCCCTGGAGAGATGATTGTGCCCATTAAGTCCAGAATAATATTATTGATCCATAGTGAGGACGGTTTTGGGTAGATTCTCGTCCTTTCCACTTCCTCGACTGGTCGATGCTAAATGATCTTTGCTTTTGCATGAACCTGCCTTCCAGCCTGTAGTGGACCTTGCATATCGCTGCCAGTTTTACACTCTCCCGAAGAATTACTGCATCCCTCCTGTATATATATCCTACTGTATCTAACTATAGTAATGTCCCCTTACTTTGCACATTTTCACAATCCAATTTCACGTCCTCGTTCGCCTAATCCAATCTCATTTGGGTCCCTCTCTTCACTTCTTTCACCCTCAAATTCTTAATTAACTCCCAGCTTTCTTCTCGCCCTACCTACACACACACTTTATTGGCACCTTCTTCCCTCACCGTTTAGCATTTTACCACATCTCGTGTTGTTCTCTCTCCCGAGAATTTGTGAGATAATTAAAATCCTTGAATTAAATACAAAAGTCTCATTACGTTAAATTACATTATCGTGACAGAATCTTACAATTCAAATTAATATTTAAATGAGATTCATGCAATGAGTATGGGGTGATAGTATTCACCGTGTGGAAGCATGTGGCTTAGATTTATAAACCTTCTTAGCTAAGTTTGTGTGTATAGATGAAGGTGAAGGTGATATGTAACCCAAGTTTGCATGTAGTAAGTGAGGTAGGCTGATAGTTGAGTTAATTTATGCCCTTGTGGTAACAAATTATCCTCGAAGGGCAAGCGAACTCCTACTGGGCTGATGATTCAACAGCATAAATAAGTACGGGAGAGAAGACAATTAACGGTGACTGGAGGAAAGAAAAGCGGATAATTTATGTAAAGTGTTAAATGAGTTTGAGTGAGTTAAAAGCAACCCACAGGACTCTCTGCGGTAAGCTGGTTAGGAGTTTAAAGCTTCTGCTGCTGGTGTGGTGTGGAACACCAAAACACTTTTTAAAAGTTTTGACAGTAGGATTTAGTACGGAGTTTAAGTAGTGTTGGTAGTTTGTTGTTGCACGAAAGTTGTATGCAAAAAAGGAATAGTGAAAGATGATGAATTCTTTTGAAGCTTATTATAACCTGATAAGCTTTTAGTTTATCTCTCTCTCTAAGCTTTCCTCCAGTGTGTCGTAGGTTACCCTTGGAAGGAAAAAAGTGTGTGTGTGTGTGTGTAGAACCACCCCCAGTTTTTTGAAGCCGATTAACAACCTCCTCACGTAGTGTGACCTCTCTCTTTCTTCTTCCTCCAGGCCTTTTTAAGTTATGGGACTCGTTTTGCATCCAGACTCTCAAATTTGCCTGCTTCCACCTCCTCCTCGGCTTTTATTCCATTCTTCTTTCTCCACGAAAGGCAAAGACGGGGAAAGTCTCGTTGAACTATTCACGTCTATTTGCATGCAACCAAAGAACCTCGAGTGAGCTGCATCTCCTCCCCTTCTTTTGAATTCATGACTCCTTCTGCCTCCTTCAAGAAAGTTCCGAAGAATAGAAAGCGTGACTCCGTGTTTCTAGTACTCGTGCACTTTCTCCGTTTTTTTAGACTTTCTTCTGTCCAATTTACCTAAAAGTCATTCCACCATTCTACCTAGTGTTTTGGTAGATATTTTTATGTGTTTGCGTCACACACATTTTCAGGTGAGAGACTAATAATCTCTCGCTTTCGTGGGAAATCTACTGATATTACACCTCTTGATTATGATTGATACTTAAAGGCTTTGTTAGTTCTGTATGGTTGTAAGGAGAGAAAAGTGTTATTAAAGTTAAGAAAGAGGAAGTGTCAACTTCCTCCAGAAATAATTGTTTGCGAGGCTATGTGATGGATTTCATACGAAGGCTTAATTAAATGAAAGAATACCCGGAGATGGATCATCTTATCAAATAATTCTGAAATGACAGTGTCAGGATAAGGACAGGTAGAGGGAGAAATAATGTAATAAAAATAACGATGACAATGAGAGAATCATTTGAGATCTATTTCTTCCGAAGGTTGATGAAGATTGACAAAGAGATTGAATCTTTCTCATAAAATTGTCATTTGAGAGGAACAAAGTCATAATTCATAATTGTTGTGTGGCTGTGGAAGTGTGGAATGACAGTTGTCTTCGTTTGTGTTGTTCGTAGCCTCTAGTGTCTTTACTGGGAAGAGTTAGTGTGTCTCCAGTTTTACAAATACCCGTGGTTTTTTGTCTTAATTTAATAAATCAACGGGAGAGAAAGTAGTGGAATAGAATAATGGGGAAAGGAAGGTACATGTGCACCTGCGATAGAAGAAGGAGGTTTATTATTTGTGTGAGACTTGCGGTCTTGGTTTTTAGTAGTGCTTAGGTACACAAAACCTTAGAGATAGAATAAGGGAAGGAGATGGATCGTAAAGTCTCAGATGTGGTGAAGGTAGACCAGTGTGAGTCCATTTCCTGTGCCTGGAGATTCATGAAGCTAGAAGTCCTTCAAGAGTGACAACAAGATCCGGTGTGTTTGTCCTATTTTTCATTCCGGATTTGGTTCACTCACCACTCACACAGAGACTCTCGATTCTTTCCTGTCCGAATAAGAAAAATGCTAAGCAATAGACACGGTTTTGGGATGTATGCATGCATATACATAGGCATCTGTGTGTGTAGATCGGTTGGAGGAAGTGTATTGATTCGCTTCTTGAAATGAAATCTCCTGCTGTGCCCCAAAGCCATGTTCAAATCCACTTTTACCATTAACTCTTTCTCTTTAAGACTTTCACTGCACTTGGGCATTTGTCTTCGTTGGTGACTAACACTGGCCAGCTAAGCAATTTTTCTCCCATTCAGAAAAAACTCGGGGAAAGATGACCAGAGGCGGAGGAGATGTGTATAATATGCTCGTGTTGTGATCACCCTAGGGGGTCAACACAGATCTCTTCTTTTACTTAATCTCTCACTCTTTCCTCCACTTCCCAATAGTGCGTTGCGTGACTAGTGAAATACATATGCAAACTTGGCCTTAAGGTGGACATGACACACACACAACGCTCTGCTTCTTTAGTGTCTTCGCATGTTTTGGAAATCCCATTTTGCTTAATACTTTTGCATGCCTAACGTGTTTCTTTCGCTTATTGGAAGTGATGGAAGAACTAAAGATGGAACTTTTTCCTTAGGCTTTTTTTTATTAAACTGAGGAAAAGTTAATCGGATGAAGGAAACGGAGATCGAGTGAAAGTCCATCTGATCAGAATTTATTCCGCGTGTTTTACAGATGCATCAAGTTGATGTGCCCTTCTGCGAGATTCTTGGAAAGATTGGGTGCAACTGAAGGCAAAGTTGGAGTGGATTGAATGTTTAAGGACATTATTTTATACTTCGAATGGGAATGAAATGGGCTTTTTGGGTGGGTGATACGATCTCCTGTTGATGATGGGGCATTCAGAATTATTTTGGGAGAGAGTAGAGAGTACTTTTCACTCAAATCGGTGGGCATGGAATAGTGGAAGAATCGGTAATAACGTGAATAGGAGTGAGTCAAGGGTTGAGTGTGTCTATGGACAGCTGAATTGGTCAAGGCGAAAGAAAGGGGAAATCAAGAACGAACTTTCCCTGGGGAATAACCACGAAGAAAATGAATAGCACCTTGTTTTACTATTAAATTGAATTTCTCTTTACTCGGGAGTAAAAGGTGGGAGTTGAGTAGAGGAGGGCACAGAGAGTTGTGTTCAGTTTGTGTTGTCACCCTTTCCTTGTGGACTATGTAAAGATGAGACAAGTAGGAGATTGGGAAAAGCTATTACAATCCTGAACTTGTATACATCTTTAGGCTGTTAGGTTCTTTGTAATTATTATACCAAGAATTGATGCTTTGATGTGGATAGCTGAAGTTGTTCATGTAAACACAAAAAAATGAAATTGTCTAAGGAAGTGTGTTTGATTGAAGAAGCAAGGAATAAGGTTGTAGTATAAGATTGATCGGTTATTTCTTGGAAAGGAAGGAAGTGTGTGTGTCTTGGATTCTTCTCACGTATTGTAGGAGGAGGAATAAGTTAGGATGTATTTTAATCGGTGTGTTTTACATGCATCTTGCATAAAATGGTTCTTGGGTGCCCAGAAGTGACCATCCGGAATCCATACTTGGAATACTAATGGGCTGTTCTAGAGATGGTCATCCACATGGGTCCTTCTGGGTGAAATATTGTATTCATGTATTCGTATTTTAATCTTTAAACTGGAGGATGTTATTCTGTATATTCCAGGGTATTTGTAGTGTGGGTGGTGGGAAAGAATCGAGTGAAATTGAGTTTTGGATGGAAAGAGATGCTTAACCAAATGTGGATATGTTGCAATGGGGATTATAATCGATTTTATGTATGGAGGACATCCACATACCATTTAGATTTGGAATCATAATATCATAATAATGTCCACCACCACTCCCAAACCAAAAAGAAGGGGCTCACACATGCACTCAAGAGTTTTGCATTATTGAGAGTTCTTTTGATATGCCTCTTTGGATAAGGAAACGCATGTGGCTATTGGCGTGGTCATCATCAGTCTCTTTCAGTCCTATTTTGCAAGTGACCTAGAGTCCTAGTCAATAGTCATACACTCT